>JAOXNN020000054.1:37055-126531 GCA_028571205.2 Hydropsyche betteni | reverse complement strand
GTACCCGATTTGAATATTTAATATTTAATCAATAAAATCAAAATAGTTCATTTGTTATTTGTTTGTGACATATAGGCTATCTGATGCCCGCACTCAATTTGAATATATTTAATATTTAATAAATAAAAGCAGTTCATTTGTTATTGATACAGCATTGGTCATCGGTGATTATATATAATACATGTATAGGGGATTAAAATATTTTTTCCTCTGCGTAATAATCGACGTATTGTATAAGTCAATAGAGACGATTTTACAAGCATGATATTATAGACGTTAAGTGTATACGCATGAAGAATTATATAAAGGGGATCGATGCTTCGTTTTAAAGTCGCGATCGTCATCGACACAGATACATAGACATATAGACACACAGACACACAGAAATCCGCTATTATATATAGGGGATATTTTAAAAAATAATCAAAGCTTTTACGAAAAATGTATCAACATTGAATCACGCCGAAAATCCGATTACATATCCGATAAACGTGTAACATTCCAATTTAACACGGATCGGCGACAAATTGACACCAGAAAAAAGTGTCTGAAATTGCGTCATGCCCGATTTTCGCGGTCACGTTCCCGCATTAAAGTGTAATTTTGAATTTTCCCGATCGTGTGGGACACGTGTCCCGTGGACGTGTCCCGGATAGGTGTCCCGGATTTTAAGGACTCGGACACGTCCCTTTCGCAAACACACGTGTGCGAATCGCGCGTTTCGCACGTGCTACTATCGGTTTTCTATTTTCCCGTTATTGAAAACTCCATAAACGGGGTGAATCGTAGCCATTGTCAGAGATGCGAGCTCGTTTATTATTACTGTTTGAGGTTTGGTGTTCGATTTCTGCGAGAGTGTTGTGCTTTTGATGGTGTGTTATTGTGTTTGAGAAGGTTGAACGAGGATAAGGGGGCTTGTATTATGTTATTTAAAACTGTTGAGCTAACCGCATACTCATGGAGTGTTTATCTGTTGAATGTAACATTTTCGAAATATAAATTTTTCATATCCAATTCAAACGTATCATATCAAAAAATTAGTCGGAAGATTAATAGGAGAGAAAACTTTTTTCCGCTAGTATCCTAATCCATTCAATTGGTTAACTTTTCGCGCGGGTTCAGGAACATCTGGAGAGTTTTCGCCTTTTCCCCTGTGTCTCCTTGTAAATTACATTGTTTTCGGGACCGAAAGAGAAAGGCGAGTGTCACAAGTAGTTTGGCATCGGCGCATCGTGAAGCTTTCCATGGCGCCTCCCCTTTACCTCCCGCGAGGCGCGCATTAAAGTAAACGAAACGAGAAGAGAAAGAAGTGTATTAGGGGAGTAAGTGGGGCACTTAACTTTTTGTTGTTTTGCTGCCCGCACAAAAAGCGGGAACCTATTAGAGACGACGACATAGACGGAATTTCAGTCGCTTCGGTCCGACTTGAGGACTCGTCTCTCACCACCCGTGAAACTTCCATTTAAAACACATAAATCCTTTTAAATTTTTTCCTGCATTTAGAAATAGACTTCAAAGCTGTGATTTTATGCCGAGTTTCTCGAATATAAATGACTCGAAGTTTCTTCGAGTTGTAACTATAATTGAGTGGTCGTATATATAAATATCTTCAATCATCAAATAGATAAAAATATATATTCTACAAATAAAAAACAAATCCCCGATATAAATAGACGACGAAAGTTTCCAGAACCGTCTACACAATCGAAAAGCACTCCATATTCGAAATCGAAATAATTCGTAATAGCTGAATCGGCGTTGGGGCGCAAAGTTGCCCCCCAACTTGCAAATTCGGGCCGGCGTCCTTGTCCGTGTCATATTCGAATTGAATCGAGGCTTTCACATGGCCGAACAAGTGGAAAACTTCTCACTTAAGGCTTCCTCCTCGTCCTCGTCGAGCAGTTTTCGGCGGCCCGACTCGACCGTACAACCGAAGCACTTGCGGTAAACTTCGTCCGACAGCCTCGAGTTACGTCGTTGTGCGAGGGTGAGGGCGAGGGTGCGGGCGATGGGGTGGCGATAACTTTCGATTGGCACTGCTCGAGGGTGGAAAAGTGGCCGACTGCGTGATCTATACGAGGAAACGCTCTCAGCGGTATAAATCTCGCGATTATTGGCCGATTTTTTGTGTTCGATGCCGATTTCGATCTGTTCGGTTTGTTGTGGACGATGTCTTGGTTTTTCGGGTGTATGTATCGAAAGTGGGTGATTGATCGATGATGATTTTTGAGATAGTGACGAAATGAAAGTTTTTGAATTGATTTTTTTTTGTGCTGATTGTAATTTGCATTTTTTCGATATGTCAACTGATTGTGAGTGAAACGTTTTGAAATTTATTTGTTTTATTGTCGTTGATGTTGTGTTATGTAATATGTTGTCGTTGATTGAATGTGTAATTTAATTGGGCGAGGATTTAATTTTTGTATGAAATTTCGGTCTAACCCTTTTACAGCTCGGGCTTAATTTGCTGCCAAGTGATCTTTTCGCTTAGCCGTTAAACCCGCAAAATTACGTCTTTATTGAGATAAATGACATGTTCACTAACCCTCAAATCTTCCATAATATAATTTCGTTAATTAATTTTCATAAATCGCCACATTTCATAAATTACGAATATGATAAGTCCTATATAAAACAATTTTAGCTCCAATAAAATTTGTAAAAGACGCCTAAATAAAATAATATTTCAACCGCAATAGGTGCTTTTATCACAATCCAATTTTGGTTAAGTGGAGACATCGTTTGCTTTCACATTTTATGTGAGGAATAAAAAACTTTTATTAGATCATAACCGCTTTCTAATAATATAAGTTTTACGTGTTGAACGCTTTTACGATACACAGATTTATAAAGGCGAAAACTGCGCACTTCCCCACTGATTAGAATCAAGTATGGTTATATAAATAGATATTCAATATTTTTAATGATTTAAAATTTCTCCTTTGAATAAGAAAGGATATGGCTCGGGGACCAAACGGAGCGCTCAAAGCGCACAATAAGACTGCGTACTTTAATCACATTTTCGAAAAGCCCTGTAAAATTTTCAGGGAAAGCCGCTTACAAAAGGCCGCGGAGAAAAAGTAGGGCGGAGGAGAACTCTCGTCGACGGCATGAAAGCTAGTTTATTGTCACGTGTAAAATTATATACTCGACGCCGCGCCGGAAAATTGAATTTTTCTTCGACGCGCCATTGAATAATGGAAAAATGGGGAGCGCGACGTCCCCATCGCCGCAGTTTACAATGTGATCCATAAATCACAATGGCTCGATAATTCAGCTGAAGGCTCCTGCGGGAGGCCAATATTGTCTCAAGGGGATCGTCGACAATGGCGGAGGATGATGATGGCCCTAACAAAGCAATAGTGAAGAACATAAAATTTTCACTGAATATTTTTTGTTTGTTTTCGACATTATCGTATAATTTTTCAGGTTTTCGAACGTTTTAAACAACAAAATCGATCTTCCGACACTGGACACAACTCAGAGCTAAATTACAGATACAACAAACACATCAACACCCACCGAAATTTTTCAGCAACGCCAACAATTAACGAACCTTACGCCCACGCGCGACCACCGTACTCATCGTCGACAAACCGAAAGTTTAATTTGCGCACATATTCCACGGTCGGAAATTCGTTGTTTTCGAGTCATCATCTGTCTTTCGGCGTTTCGCGTTAATTACTCGTCGTTATCGTCCTATTATCCGCGGTGGTTATAAACGATTACGACGTGTGGCCCGTTAAAGTGTAACGTAATCGTTTGAACGCCGCTTTTTCCCTCAACAAAATATGTTAATTTCGTGCGATTAAGATTTACGATAAGCTGTGTGCGCCGAAAATATGGCTTTGGTTGAAATTTTTCGCATATTTTGGGTCCGAGATTCGGCGTTTGTGTGCATTCTTTGTCCCTTCGATTTTACATAATGACGTTCTTCGATTAGATTGTTCTGTGAATATTTTTTTTTATTGAGAATGGTTCGAATTTTCCGATCGTGATGCAGATAATCGTAATGATTGCTTGAATCATATTTTAGTGAAAGTATTGAAAAATACTTTTTCGATAATAATGTTTGTTTTGTTCTTGCTAAAAAATTACAATTGTTGTTTCATATATGAGACTTTTTTACTTTGATTTCACGATGATAACTAAGTTATTAATTTTCTACATGCACTTTAATTAAAAGAGTATACAAAATGTTATGTTACATTTTATGCCAATGCGAACGTATTCTTTTGTGAAAATATTTTGCAACAGCAAAAATGAAAATTTCAACTCTACTGAATAAAAAAAAAACTTTCATCTCAGCGATTTTTATTCTGCATTTTAAATTGAAATAAATAATATTCTTTACTATACACATCAATAAAATAGTGGTCGGTACAGCTTGTATTCGTAACGGATCCCTCGTATGTTTCAATTCATATTTATATATTTTATTATATTTTATCACGATATCCAATAAAGCGATGCTGACGAAAACAAATAAAATCGTCCGGTTAATTTCATTTCTGCCATTTTTGTTAGGTCAACACGACCGTTCTAGATCTAACGCTCAATTTTCGACATACATATATAAAAATATCAATTCAATATGTATGTTATAACATGCAATAATACCAAAGCAACAATATAAAAAGACGGTCTTTCAGAAGACAATGAAAACCGTTCGTTTGTCGACATGCCCATTTTCCAACATTAAAAAGGAAAGAAAAAAAAGAAAGGGAATCGAAACGAACGCTTCGGTACAAAGGAGCGATGACTAGGAACCGACTTTTCCCTTTTATTTCGTTTGCTGAAAATATTTTTGTTGAAAATTTTGAGCATTCTATATTGCTGTCGGCGGGTATTCGTAATTTCGAGCAATAAATGTTCCGAGCTTAAAATGTTGGAAATATTAAATGCTTTGAGTGCAAAGTGTTCGAATGAAATTTTGATGTCGCTTTGCGGTGCATGGCTTCGACCAATTACTTTTATATATTGAATTGTTGATGAAATGTATATTATATATGAATAGAATAGTAGACGGCTGAAAATCCGGCGATTTTTTTTTCGGAAACGTTAACTTTTTTCGGTTAGCAATTTGTGAAATGTCAACGTATTTGTTTGTAACGAATCGTTCGACTCTCCGGAATCGATTAATTTTGTTCGAGGGGATCGACACCTGCGTACCCCGTAGGATCGGATGGAATCTTCAATTCAATTATGTCCTCGAATATGCATTTATTTATTTATAAATAGAAATAATTGTTTCCGATTGATTTCGTTTCCGAAACGAATTCTTTCGAATCGAACGAGGACGTAGATTTATTAAGCACCGATTCGATCGTGCGATTAGGAAAGTGAAATTTAAAGAACGTTTATATATTTTTTCTTTGACTGCGAAAGGAATTTGCTATATTTTGACATACCGCCTTTAAGAATTTTATCAACAGCATGTACACACGGCAAACTTAGTTGTATGAATGCCGGCAAGGCAGTGTTACCTGTACACTCATACAATCTCACCTGTATGTTATGTATACCATTTACAGGTTGTTCGCCATCAGTTTACCTGATCGTATATAGTCATCTTTTTTACTCGTATTGTCATAGGCGGTTGTTGAAAAGAGAAAGAACACGAATTGTCTTACTTGCGCGCGCGCAGCAAAGTCACTCTACTTTAAGGCACCCGTGCACGTTTAAAGCTAATATCGAAATTTGAAATAAGTTGCTGATTAGACCATCGTATCTTTTTAATCAATTTTTCTATTAAAATTATAATTCTTTCAGTAAATAATGCATTGTTTAATTAATGTGTATATGTATATTTTTTTTTTCGAATCAATGTTTAACTGTTCCAATTTGAATGGCAACCCTACATCGATTTGTCGTGTGACTAAATTTTTATTCCGCGGCGTTGGGTATGATGCATTTTTGTCATTTGCGTGTCTGTCAGTGGCAATCGCGTTGGCAACAACCGCACACGTATCGTGGTCTGTTTTACATAAGTTCACCTGCTATAGCATGCGTGCAGTCGTTGGTTAGTCGGGTCGCTTTACAATTTCTGTTCGATCGATGGTGTGCACTCGGCTGCAATTGTAGCCGACTGAAAAATTGATTGATTCGATCGTATTGTCGTGGTCGAGTCGAGTGTTATTGAATGCGTACAATTTTTGTATTGATTCCTCAATTGGTTTCGCGGCGTCAATAAATATTTCAAAGCGATATGAATTTGATACTAGTTTATTTTTTTGATTTCATATTTTGCTATTTAATGATGTGGCATAGATAATTTGTACGATGTGTATTGAAGTGTACAGTAAGCCCCCCCTATAACACCCAAATAACGCCCCCTATATCGTTCAAATGCATTGAAATTCAAGTTTTTCAATTTTCTTTTCAAATTCATTTGAAACAAGCAGTTAAAACGTTAAAATTTCCGAAAAGAAAAAAATTAAAATCGAATTTTTTTAACCCCCTATAGCGTGGAATCTATCTTGACGTTATTTGAGGGGCTTACTTTATTATTATGTGATCATATTAATATTTTATTTTTATTATTCCTTTATTGCGTTTAACCATTTTGTTTCGAATTTTATTTCGGAATATTGCGATGTGTTTCAAAACGCAATGGAAGTTTGCATTCATTCAATCGATGACATGATTAAAATCAACTCAGACGTATTTTTTTTTTTTGTAACGAAATTTATGTATTTTGAAAAATACTTTTCAAATTTTTTCTGCATGATTTGTACGAAATCAAATTTATAATTTATGCTGTAGGTTTCAATTTTCTCACAGCGACAACAAATTTCGAATAAAACTCGTTTCATTCCGCAAAAGTCGCGCCTACCCACAAACACAATTCAACTTCACAACATCAACAACCAATTAACCATCTTATCGCAAAAACAAACTTAGCACCGACCACCAAAACACAGCACAAGAATCAGGTGCTTCGGACGACAACAACTCCAAACATCGAACGTGTACGGGTCGCATTCCTCCGCTGATTTACCGGGCCTCGATCAACGGTCTTTAGCCGTTGTGGCTGACTCGGCGAAGGCAACGTCGGCCGCCCATTTTTTCGAAAAGAGAGCCAACGAGTCGGCATTCCGACGGAATCGCGAACGGGGCACGCCGCGTACGCCCCTCCGGCAGCCCCGGTCTCCGAGGCTGCGCCCCAGAAGCCCCAGCAGCAGCCCCCGAGGGGCGCAGGCCTTCTAACAGGGCCCCCGTGCCGGCGGAGGCGCCGTCGTGTGGACGTGTCGAAAAAAGAAACGGCATGGCCGTGTAGTGCAGTGATTTTTTTTATAGAAATATATTTTCGGTTGTGGACGCTTTAGTGAGTGTGTGCGAGTGTCTTTATCAATTAAAAAATATTGTGTTTGAATTCGAGTGCTAATTTGAGATTATCAACGCGCAACGTATACGTTCAGGTACTTGTTTTATTTTGTTATTTTTATTCGAGTGGTTTTAGGTTAGTTTTTATTTTTTTCGAAATTTGGCGGTAAATCGTCGCATTCGGGTTTTAATTGGACAAATGTTGTCGAACTGAATTTTTTTTCGGTGTCGATATGTTTTTATATAACGATTTAGTTTCAAATGGCATTTTTTGATGGCGCGACGAATACGTGTATAATAATATAATAATTTTTTTATTATATAGTGTGCGATGCGTATGAAAAACCAGTTCGAAATAACCGTTGCTCGCCGTATCCGCTTTCAAAATTGCCGCTCGCGAGGAGCGAAAAAATAACATGCACACACACACGCGGCCACACAAACGCACAGCCTCGAAACTATTCCGTGTTTGTTTATGGGATTTTCGTGATTTTCGTCCAATCCGGCCGATTGCGCGCGCGCCGTACGAAATTTGAAAAATTCCGATCGTTTTGCGGTTTCGAAACCGGAGCGACGGTGGCGCCATCGCGCGGCGGCGATCCGGTACTGGGCCCATACAACCTTTCGATCGCATCGTTTGAAATATTTTCGATGGAATGCCATATTTTTCTGATGTGCTCGTAATCGATGGTAATTTGCCGGTTCGATTCTGTTGTGTCGCAATTTGAATTCGGTTGTTGTGTCGCAATTTGAATTCGGTTGTTGTGTGTGTGTGATATTTTGATTCGCTGTATTTTATTTATTATCCATTTTTCGGTCGAGTTATCGAACTGGTTTGAAAGATCTTATTTATTTGTAGTTGAAGTACGAAAACGAGCACGTTCCTAAATTGATTTCAATTTACTTGAGCGTCTTTACCGCAAAGAAAATTATCTGGACGGAAGAGAGAGAAAGAGAGTTAGAATCCATTTGTCATTATAAAAAATGATCATTCTTGAGTGTAACGGTCGGCAAATTGTTTATTAAATTGCCTTATCACAGTTACATTCTTGCATTCGTACGCTAGTCTATGCCACATGGCGGGAATAACTAAAAAAAAAATATTTATTACTGGGAAACAGGATTTTTTTGCGTCGATTTAGACGCAAATGTCAGAATTGACACAACATCAATGCCGGCACGTAATAAAAGCGCTTCGGGCCGTTAACGAATATTCACGTTTTAAAGTCATAGAATTGCTCAACGCCATATACGGTACGAGGCAATTATTCCATAAGGCGTTTCGACATTTATGAGTTTGTGTATTCAAATCGTTCATGTTTCGCAAGTTTTCGGTTATGTGTATTTTTGACAAAATCCCATCTTACCCCTGTTGTGCGAAGGGGTTGCGGGAATTATTCACGTTTTGACCGGGTAACCTTTTCGTGTGTTCGCATAATGACGTTGTGTTAGGCTCGTCCTACATTAGTTGACACTCGTTCAACAAGAAGGTCACATAAAAATGTCAATATTGCACCGCATACACTTTTAATCTAATTGTGTTTGCTGAAAAGTTCACGTGTTGTAATAAAACCTGATACGCGTGCGAAAATTCGCTCGAAAAGTATTGTCGATTAGAACGTTTCACTTTTTGTCGTAAACGTTCGTTTGCATAGTGCGAATTTTGTTTTGTTGTGAAAAGTTGAAAATGCGTATCATTTACTTTCTTTATCGCGCTAATAGAAAGCAAAAACTGAGATGTTTCGTAGTAAAGATGAAAGCGCAGATTCGGTACGATCGTCACGGTCTGTTTGAAGTATCGTGCGTGATGACTTTTTGTGTTGATGATGTGTATTGAAATGAAAAATGACGTGCTTCGAATAATGCATATCCTGTGACGTAGAATGGCGCCAACAACAGGATATGTCGCCCTCGATATTTTTTTTTTACAATAAAGTCATTAGAGATAAATTTTCATTTATATTCGAAGAATTTGAAATTGCGAATATTTCGTTGGTACACATCGAATTTTTTTAACGGAAATCGTTTCGATGAATTCGTTTTTCTATGTCCGATTTCCATACGGCAACTATCTAGACCACTTTCTCCAGAATACAAAAGGTCGTTTGATTCGTTCGAACACGTACACAAGTCATCATCATCATCTCTGTAGGAGTATGTTGTTCGCCTACAAAATGAATAAAATTTGTTCTATGACGGTACACTAAAATGTATAGCCGAACTTGCTGAATGGGTCGTTCGAATTGTATTTTAGTCTGCTTATTCGAAGAAATGCGTATTAGAATATAATTTAAGTAAAAGTATTAAAGTTACCTGTTACTTAAATTTCTGAGTGGTTCCTAGTACACGAATTTATATGAAGTGATAGTAGAGATTTCAAGATTTCTATGAACTCCCAAGTTTCGTATAGAGTACAGTCAATTAGTGTGTTTTTTTTTCGAGGATGTACGTTTTTAGATAATTTTGGAATTCTCATGTTAATCTGATTAAAATTAAGTGCTCTCAGGTAGTATATTCGCGGAAGCAAAATTTTTTGTTGCTCTGCTCATGCTTCTTAAAATATCTGAAGGTAAAGAATGTTTTCGATTACCATTATATAAAATTAATATCGTAAATAAGATATAATTATAGAAAAGTTTTTTGATTTTTATTTAATGGATTCTCAAGAATTTTAATAATATTTGAAAGCATTTTGGTTTCGTGCGTCGTAAATTTAATACTAGCTTACCTTACTTTCATTAGCGAAAGCATATGAGCCTTTTTTTTTCGAAAATGGTGCATGTGTAATTTGTAAAAAAAAGCAAGTTTCAGTTACAGATTGATGTCTTCTTTTTGATATTTAAATATCAACATCTATAAACATCGATTTAAAGCTCAGCTATTAGATAAAGATGCATAAATTTTCAAATGCCAAGCTCGAAATGTCTCGAAACGAAAAATATATAATAAATAGACTTATACTACTTTCGAAAACGAACAGCTCATACAATTTACCAACAGACTTCATAAATTTGACGTTTTACTATCCGAGCCACACTTCCCATACATCGACACGAAACCGAGACGCGCCCGCATTATTTATGCTCTTTTCACACGCGACACATTAGCCTGATATCGTTGTTTGGTAAATTTTAAAACATTCATTCACAATAAATATCATTCCGTCACGAATGTTCGAGTGACACCTGCAATCATCAGCGGCACCACAAAATTGACAATTAATTCGAGAAACTCCATGTAAATTTTGCTTATGTAACGATTTTGACATTTCGCTCTCCAAGCACCTGTACGGTGCAAATATCAAGCAGATGCTCCTTGCATCGTAACAAAGGTACACAACCTACCCATGGCATATTGTCAACCGGAAACGATTCGTCTACCTGTAATTTAGGGGTGGTTTGGTAAAGACACGCGACCTAACAGCCCTATTTTTGAGGGGTTTGTGAACGTGTCGCGTGCCAGTCACCCTTCTAGTTATGGGAATATTAATGATTTTTTTCATTTATTAAATGTCAGTAAAAGTTTTCACAAATTGAATTTTTTATTCTTTCACTAGATGTTCTAATTGATGCTGATTGAAGTTGAATTTCTAATAAAAAATAAGATATAATATTTTTTGTGTGAATCTGTTGGTATAAAATGGTTAATTCTTACTGGTCACAATGCCACATTATATTCACATCGAAAAAAGCAATAAATTGTAATATTTAAATTCTCGGTAACATTTATATGAAAATTGTTCAGTCTTCACGTGTTTGAAATTCAAAAATGGTCGGTTTTATAACTACCGGACGCGGGTACATGTTCCGGTCATTGCGAATTCTGTTCGGCGTTGAATATGCGGAAGTTCCGTTTTAGTCATAGCTTATTATTATAATTATCACACACTTGTGATCTGTATAGTATGATTATTCAATTAATACGATTAATTAGTTCGCAACATCGCAATTGTGTGTGCTGCGCATGCGAATGCGAATGTGACGCGAATTGCATTTATGCTAGAGTTTTGAACGTGTGCAAATTATGTCTAAATTGAATTATGTATCATGTTATTACAGCTAAACTATTTACATTCTCTAATTGTTAATTCGAACATTCCGAAATACCAATACACTTTGTTAGAGCTAAATTTATTTTAGTTTTAGATTAATTTAATTTTGATAAAGTAGCTTTATATATTCGAGTTAACTTCGTTAGGGAATGCACATAGTATTGAGGATCAAGATACTCTGCAGAGTTGTGAACTTTAGAACTTTCGCACGCAGCTTCCGCGAAAGATTTATTGACGCGTCGGCGGTCGGTCAGTCGGCGATGGTAACAGTCACGGTTCTCGGATGGCTTTCCGGTCACGAAACCACCATACAGTCGACAAAGTCATCAAAACTCGCAGAAGTCATAGTTTTCAGCCGATCGTAAAGACGTCGTCGAGAACGCGCGTTCGCACAGCACTAATTGCGATCGTTCATCGCGGATAAGCGTCTGTTTCTCTTTTCTGGTAACGACAATGTTGCCGGCAGATATTCCGCCATTATCTCGCCGGGACGACAAAGGCGAGCCTCTTGCATGGTGATTGGTAATGACTTCGTCACGAGGAATCGCCCGTAACGAGATTATTACGCGCTGTTTACATAAATTTGTAGTTAAGGTAATGCCGCGTCGTCTCATCCGTCTATTGAGTTTTTCCTCTTTTGTTCGGTGAAATCGACAGACGGGCCGTTGTTGGAAATTTTTGTCGTGCCTGCGAAATCTGCGATGTTTCAAAAGTGCGATGTCTGCATTTTATAATAGTTTCTTGGGTGTGAGATTGATAATATTCTCCTTTTGTTACATTCACGTTTCACGTTACACGAATGGAGTTTTATTCAATCCGTGCGCTTTTTATGCACGTTTTACTATACCATTGCAGGAATTTGCAAACTTTTTAAAAATATTTCGAATGACAAACTTCACACAATTCATTTCAACAAGCATTCCATTTGTATAGCGAAAATTCAAAAAAAAAAAAAATTTCCTTTCAAAAAAAATAAGAACCTTTTAAATATTTTAATTTATGTATTATAAATTTCAAATATTCATTAAATTCACATTAATTTGAATTTTTCCCGTTTACATAATCCCATATCGCACTCCACCGCCGATACGTTCGCCTCACCTTACGAAGCCCTGCTATGCATCATTTCTTATCCGCCGCACAACATTGCGGTCGGATCCTCCGGAGGTTGGCTCGTGAGTCAACTCGGTTTTGTTTTCTACCTTTTTTCACATTCGTGGAGCAACAAAAGGAGCGCCGAGTCGCGCGATTGCGTTTTGTGGGCGATTCCACCACCGGCGGGATTCCTCCGTCGGCGTTCTGTGTGAACCGACAGCACGTCGCTACGAGGAGGTAATCACGGTCCACGAAAGCCTCCTTTCCTTTCGCATGTGTGCGGTTCTAGAAGACGAAATCGTGAGGATGTGAGAAGGCGCATCGCGTGCCCGCCCTCATTATCCCAGCTGATTCCTGGAAGACAATGAAAATGTCCGAAGGCGATTTTCAACGTTTTCCTGGGCGATGCGCGGACGTCAGCCTGTCAAATGTTTGATGGTCTGATTGTTTTCTTAATTGTACGAAAGTGTATGCGGAACCGATTGTGTGTGTGTGTTTTTTTTATTGACGCGTGGATGGGGGCTTGTGTTTGATGTTCGTCGTCGTTGGGAGTTGCAGCCTTGTCGGGTGTGTTTATCGATCGTTCTATATCTCGGAACGGTGGAAAAACTCATCGGTTTGCTTTTTATTGGCTTACAAACATGTGCCCTCGCCGATGTCGTTTATGAAACCTGTCGTGGGTTTTTTCGAGTTTAGTTCGTAAGCGTCTATTGCTAGTTGGAATGGCTGCAGTATGCCATTTTGAAAACGGTTGAATTCTAAATGGGTTTTGAAAATAAATATTTCTTGTTTATTCAAGTCGTTATCGTTTTTTTGTCATACAATTTCGATCGAATTCTTTTCGCGATAGATATTGTGGTTTATTTTCTGATCATTTGCGCTTTTTAGAAGTAAAAAAGGTTTAACAATCGCTGGTTTTTTTAGAATTTAGACGCGCTCACGACTTTAGCTCAAATTTGACACGACAGTTAGCGTTTGAATTTGTACCGGGCATCCTTTTGAACGACCCTCAAACGCACGCACGATCGCCGCATAACCGAGGAATTTTCTAATCGATCCCAAATTTTCGGGTACTTTCTTAGATATTCTACCCGTCGGATAAACGAAAAAAGATAATAAAAAAAAGATTGTCTCGATTCATGTAATTACGAAAAATCGTGTGATTACGTGTCGCATTTTGGATAAACTTCAATATTCGTTTCGACGATTTTTTTTATAATAGATTTGTATGTGTTTTTACATCACTTTTGTCACTTGTTTGGAATTAATTCGTTTCGGTGCGAAGGAACGATCGTGATTGTGCCGTTAAGTCATCACTTCCTCGTTAATGCTGATGGTTTGTATGAATGAGTGTGTATGATTTGGAATCATGTATTTTATACATTGTACTATCCGTCATCGTTCTGTCTAGATAACATTCTCATTACTTTTCTGGGATGAAATTTTCTTTCTTAATATTCTGTTTATCCAAGGAGGAACGAGATAAACCATAGTAAATTCCATTAAAAATCAATCTCGACACAATTTATGCTCCAAATGTTATATTTTTAGTAATTAAATTTTAATTTATGTTCATTGTGAAAAAAACTCTTATAATATAAATTGTTGGAACGAAATATTTTCACGCTCCAGGCATTTTTCCTCCTGCATTGTGCATAGAGGTGTTTACTTACGTAAAATTGGTTAAATTTCCATGAATTTTTAATTTCGCATCTCCGTATATAACGGCGGATTATTATGTTACATGGGTTTACATCACTTTTTTTATTTATATAATTTATGCATCAAAAGGTCATGTGTTACAACGTAGTATGTATTCATTTTCATACCTTCCGTTGAGGGTTTTGTTATTACGATTGACTTTGAACTGATTCCATTTCGATACGGTGATTTGGGTCACGAAGTTAGAACGTTTGTCATTTGTCAGATATTCGAAAATGATAATGTTTCATTCAAACTATTTTTAAAATCTCGATAATTCCCAGTCACTGTTTTCGAATATTATTCAAGTTTTGTGACTCATTCGCATCGTTAACGCTCGTTATGAACTTATCATTTTTGACGCGTCGTTATTCAAAAATGACATTGTGATACGACGAAATTTTTGAAATTTTTCAGCGACGTTCGAAAATCATTAATAATTCTTTTTATCGAGAATAGATCACTTTCGGATATCATTTTTCGGCAGCGTTCGAGTGGATAGGCGTTACTGATGGTTCTTGCGGTTTTGTCAAAATTCTTATTTGTTTTTCTTGTTAAAAATACTGTACTATATACCGAATGTGGTCAATCACTTCTGTGGGTGGATGAAAAGATCGCATCTCATATGCTATGCATGCAATTGAGGGTCAACGCCATAAAGTTAGATGAAGTTTCGACGAATACATGGATCGGTATGAATCTTAAACCTTATCGAGAAGTTCGCGGTTAACTTTATAATAAATCATAAGTGAATGCAATCGGGCGAACCATTTATGGCCCTAACATCTCGACCTCTTCTCACAATCTTCTCCGACAACGTAAGAACATAGCATATTAAATTCGTAGTCGTTTGTAATAGACTGATTGATGATGATAATCCGAAGCTTAATAATAATTTCTATGTACTGTGAAAATTATGCAATGTTGACATACATATATTTTCATTAGGAGTTGTGTAATGTTTACTTATTGAAATAATTTGGTTATCAAAGATGGTAATGATATAGTCGATTGTATCATGAAACGTTGATGAGTTCATTAATATATAAGAGAACATAAACCTCATAATATTATATAATATATAGTTTAATCTTATTCGGGTTCGTTAATAGATAATCTGTAATATAAACACGGTCTAATCTTATTAACATTTAAATCTCTAGTAAATGCAATTTCACAGGATCAAAAACTAAAATTAACGTTTTCGCAAAACAATCTCTCAACCTCACATAAAACATTGTTCATACAACGATTACGAAATCTTTTCGAAAATTTGATCCATCGCCCTTTGAAACGTCACCGTCCATACGACCGTCATCCCACTAACGACCGTCGTCTGAAAAACTCGTTTTTCCCGTCGGAAACACCGCGCCGTGATAAGCGCTTAATCAACAACGCTCACTGTTACTTACACCTGTCGCCTCTCTTATTTACATTTTGAATGCCCGAGAAGAAAGCGGCCTCCTCCTCGTCCACCTCGTCGTCGTCCACTTCTCCGACGACGAGGAGGTAGGCGGTCATCCGTCAGGGTGTTGCCACATCGTCGAGAACCAGACTCTTGTCGATTGTATCGCTCGAAAACGCGATTCAGTATGTGTGAATGCGAGCGAGACGTTTCGATGATTTTCTATGTCTTTGATGTCTCGGCGCGTCTGAATTATTGACGTGATACGGGAGATTGATGTACTGAGGGTGTTGCGTGATTCAACGCGATGTTAATTGAGAGTGGATGATGGTGTGCAGGTGTATTTGGTTGTTTTGTTTGAATTTTGTTGTTTTTGGGATATTTGAAGTTTTCAGTTTATCCTGTAAATTTTATGACGATCTATCGAATAAATTATTATTGTTGAATCTGAAAATAGGAAAAATATTTATATTTCATTGAATCTATATGGAAAAGTAAAAACCACGGATGTAGATACTCGAAATAAATTCAAACACATCTTAAATAAAAATATCAATAGGGAAAACATATTTTATCCGATAATATTTCCAGCTTGCGACGTCCAGTGCGTCCCACGTACGTAATATTTTCACTAAATTTACGTCGTCGCACATCTGCTCGTTCGATAAACCATCTCATTCGACAATTTCAAAACGAAAAAAAAAAACACACGCACTTATCCAGTTTCTAAGTTGTCACCTCGGATTATGCCATCGAACGGCGACGCGGCATCGATCTAATTAAATCGAAAAGCCGACTCAACATCCCAACGGGACTCGTTAGTTGCAAATTTCACGGAACCTCCTCCGACCGATTTTTTCCCCAGACGATGGACGCTCTCTAGATTTATCGTCGGGCAGCCATACGTGATTAAATTGTTGAATAGAGCCCCGCATGTGTGGGAAAAGTCGATATCTCCGCCTGAGGATGCACTCGCTCCGCTCGGAGAATGCAATGAATGCGCCGAAGAAGCGAACTTCGCACAACAAACTGCGGGTTTTTCGCTCGCCATTGTGCCACAGATAGATCAATAGCAGTGGAATGGTGATGGAAAAGAAGACGACCGAGCGATGGTTAATTGCGATAACCGTTAACCTTTACGTGCCGGAGAATGGTTGGAATCGATACGATGCTGATTGAAATAGTTCTGTATTTGAAGTTGGATCGTTTCGATGATATTGCACATGGGAAATTCTGGAAATTGAAGTCTTTTCATATTTATGATATTAAATAGTCTAACTTATGTTTCTTATCGTCTTATATGATCTGTAGAACGAAAGCTTTCGATATACGTTACATATTTTTATACCGTATTCAAATTGTTTCTGTCTAGTGAACAATATTCAAGTGTAAGGAGCTTTATAAGACTGTTAAATCTGTTCAAAACCTTTATCGAGATAAGAGCTTTCAAAGTTATAGTTCAATTGAATGAATAGATAAAAGGTTTAGATGTGATTGTTCAGTTATGCGAATTTATTGCTCGTGGATATATTAATTGATTCTGGCGTCGAGATTGATGCGACGTCAACAGGTTGTTTTCTGTGAATGCTTCGACTGTTTGTAGAATTCGCGGCATGGTGACCTGAAAACGTAATTTCATTAGACGAACCGTATCTCCGATATTAATTAAATATTTGAATTATATCAGCAATTTGATAAATTATTCATATTCGCAGTGCCGTGTTCGCTGAAATCTTCATGCAATCGAATTTAGCGTAATATAAAATAATAATTAGAGAAATTTGGGAGTAGTGAATTGGTGAACATCTAATTAAAACTTTTCACTTATTATATTATGATGATATTAATTTAATTTAATTTGATATTCAAAGAAATTTTAAAATTACTCAATTATTTAGTATTATATAATCGTTAATTTTTATAAATATAAGTTCGTTGTACGAGAACTTGAAATATTTTATAACACAATAAATCCGTTTTTGTGTGGGCGTGTGTTTCTTTTAACGCTTAGACGGCATTACGATTTATGACAACTTACTTTCCGTTTCAAATTTATTTGTCCAACATACGATATTTCAATGTCCTTATACAAATATAATAAAATTTTATAACACATACGTCTAGCGGAGAAAGATAGATACGTCGGTCGGTTCTCCCATGAAAAATCTCGACCAGTCGCATGTTCCCGACAACGTTGTCGTCGATCATCCGACATCTTCTCGACGGCGTTCGTAATTAACTCGAAGGAAAGCTTTCGATCGGCTCGGATTGATTTACATCGATCAGATAGCAAGCGGTCGTAAAGAGCTTTCGGAAGCGAGATTTTTACCGTCCGCACACATTTTTTCGCGTATATTTATTCGTTCGTGTCTCGCGGCATTCTCGTACAAAAATCCAACTCGCCGGTCAAAAGCAAGATGGATAGGCGAGCTGTGTCTCGAGGGCAGGTGTTTTTACGTCAAAGAACACCACCGAATCGTTTCTCTTTCTTATTCGAATTCTTATTATACATCGGTGCGCGTCGAGACTTTCGAGATTCGAATCTAGCGCCTTTTGTTCTCTTCTCGTATGTGTGAATTTCAATGTGTCGACGATTCCGCTGTGACGTATCGTTTTCACCTCCGAGCCTTTTTAAAGTATTTGCATAAATATCCCGCCAATCAAAATATATATCATTTTGTTTTGATTCGTGTGTTCGCTATGAATAATCATCACGAATGTGAGTTCGTTCATACATTTGATACGGAATATGTATGTCAAATTTGGGTCTTGTAATAAATTAAGAATTATTCAAGAATGCGTTTTGAATTCTCCAACCTTTTTAAGGAAAATATTCGAATAAATTTATGAAAGAAATTTAAAATTCTCGGAAGAAAAAAATGAAGCGTCAACCGGTTAGTTGCGGCTGCCGTATGTATATTTTTTATGCTAAATTGACATAAACAACCCTTCCAATTAGTTCCAACCTCGCCGCGGGCGCGTTCAAGATCAACTCCGCAGTGGTGAAATTATCGATTCCACACACCAGTTTTATTAACGTCGAAGGGATAGTCAACAACGTTGTATTACATAGAAAACTCAGCTATTCAAATTTCAATTTATTTTCCCGCTCTCTCGGCGGTTCGAGCTCGCCCGGCTTCTGTAAATCGGACAGTCAAGTCACGTGCGAGTCCGCTCCGGTTTCAGGTTTGAAATATCTGGTTACTTTCCGCTTATGCGAGCCTTTGCTATTTTAAAATAAAATAAGCTCGAACTCGAGGGTGCATTTTGCATAGGTATGCACACCCGAAGGCCTTGAGGATCCTTGCGTGCATATAATCGCAGGCTGTGTATGTGTATGCACTGTGCCATTATCCTTTAAATGCGATCCTCGCATAATTTGTTTGCCGAGTAATTCAGCGACGAATTCCTTTCGTTCAAAATCTCGAGTTCATCCGAACATTGCAGGCATAATATAAATCTGACTCACTATTGCATAATTCGACAACATTCTAGAGATAATCATGTCAAGATTTCGTTTCCAAAATTGATTAAACATTACATCATTTATTTCGATCGAATGTTCTATTCATATTTGATTTATTAAGTAACATAATATGAAACCAACTTCTCAGATCCACATTTTACGATGGGAATTTAAAAAGTGTCTTTTACTTTCTTTGTCCTCGGAGAATATGATCGCACACAATATGCACGAGTCATCTCTGCATTCGGTGTCGTATCGCCCACGACAGGTGAATGCGTTTTGCGGTCTCGTAAGCTTTTCGCGGACTTTGCGGTCGACGAAAGATATGAAACAAACAAAAAAGTCCTCGCAAATATCGCCGGGTCTCATCTTACG
This sequence comes from Hydropsyche betteni, assembly GCA_028571205.2. Lineage (NCBI taxonomy): Eukaryota > Metazoa > Arthropoda > Insecta > Trichoptera > Hydropsychidae > Hydropsyche > Hydropsyche betteni. The sequence continues at coordinate 107,112 of JAOXNN020000054.1, read as the reverse complement.
AAAGGAGTATCGGGTTGTGCTCCGGAGGGAGGCCGAGGGCTGGTATTTGAGTTACCCGCTCCCATTATCGCCGCAGGATGGACTTTTGTGTGTATGTGCGCTTTATTGAAGTTGACATTTGAAAAGAGTGGTTACGATGTAATTAGCATCGGATGACGTTTTTTGTACGCATCGGCTGATCGAAGGCTTTGACGTTATCGAGACGTCGGCTACTTGCTGGTTTTTTTGTGTGACGGTGTTGTTTCTATTTTATATGTCGATGGGTTGTGTTTTGTTTGTTCTTTTTGTGGTTTTATTTTTAGTGCAGTTGAATACGGTATTGCATGAACCCTGCGTAACTTCTTTTTATGCGCATATTTTAAGCAACATTGTATGCGTCTTATGTCTTATTAAATTCAGGTTTATCCTTGCATATTGGATGGTAAATCAAGATCATAATATATTTTCGATCGCAGAATGTTTTATTTATTGCATAACGAGGCGAAATTAAACAATTTGCTTGCTTCTTATAGCGATTAAAATAAATGTTTGAGGCAAACTTACGAATCCACTTAATTTTTATAGTAGTTTCTTAGTTGTTTGCTATTAGGTTTACTGGACTATTTCAATATTTGTTAATATTTTTAGGCTCTGTTGATTCTCGTAATATTTATCGAGGACAATGTAAACATTAGCCATTCATAATGTAATCATATGTTTGAACGTTCGGTTAAAATATAAAAAAAAAAAAAATCTAAAAGTAAACATAATTTTTTGTGAAAAATTTTCGGAAAATTCACTTTGTAAACTTTGATACGATCGACAAAACTTAAATCCATCGAATTGAACACCTTTTATCCATATGACCGAAACAAAAAAGGACTCGTGAAAGAAACTACCATAAATCTCGCAAGACGTATTAGATAATAGGCCCGGTCGAAACATTCGTAAAATGCGCGAAAAAACGCGATGACGACCTCAGCGAATCTCAACCTTCGGCTTTCGCGCACAATTAACATTTAAAATTATATATAATATGTCAAAGCCAAAAATAGTAAACAATAAAATTAGTCGTCTATTAAAGGAAAATTGTGAATTAATAACACTCGTTATGATTATATGAGACATTCAATAGTCCTTGAACGAAACTTCCTTATTCCGCCGATTGTTCCAGTAAACTTTCAACTAACACCAATTAGAACCGAAAACCGAAATTCCAACCGAATCGAATCGAATCGAAATCGTTCCACCCACAATTCGTATCACGGAACCGCCATAGAAGTGATTCACACACCGTCCAAGATCGGATCGCGACAATCACCAATTCGTCAAAGACACAATCGCGAAGAATTTCACGGACTAGGAAAGGAGACGAGAGAGAGCTACGTCGTCATCGTCGCGGTCGTCTACCACATCGTCATCGTCATCGTCGTCTCCGCGAAGGCTTCGGCGGTGGCCCCCCGTCGAACAGGTTTTCGCTTCGGCGAGTGGTTTTCGAGAATACGTATGCTCTCGGAGCGCGTGTATGTGGGCAGCGCTCTCCTCTTTTTTCGACTTCCCCATTGAGGCCTGTGAACCAGCAATGGCCAACATTCACACCTGTCCGGTGGTCGTCGCGATGGCGGTCTTCGGCTCAGTTCAAGAGCCTTCCGATTTCGCGAAAAGGCCGGCGCGCTTTCGGATTCTGCGATTGTCGGACACGGTCGGTGGGACGTTTTTACTTTTCGGATCCGTGGGACTTTTGATGGAACGCGTGCCGTTTGATGATAGTGGAAAATGGATCGGTTTGTTGTTTCGAAAGTGACACGGCTCCGTTCGTTTCCGAATGCGCTATGAATATTATAGTGTCTGTGAACGGGGATGAATGAAACATACGGAAGGAGTGTTTATATTCTGTAATGGTCACGCTTCGAATGAGTCCGAGTGGTTTATTTTTGGATGAATTCATTCATAAAATTATCAAATGTTCACACGAATGTTTATGTCACATTTTGGGTTTTCGTTTCGTTTATGCACGAACAAACTAGTCTGTTTATACACCTTGTAACAGCTCTAGCCCAATTGTTAATGTGGTACGACAATTTAAGTTATTTGTACTCAGATAACGCTCTTATGCTAAATATTAATAAGGTGGAAATTGGTATTTCAACTAATGATCGAAAAATACACGTCGTGTCAGTTTGTTTTGAACACGTTTTCACAACTCAAGCTAAAACGCTAACCCAAGCATGATACTTATGACGTCTAACTACTAGGTAAAATTTGACAGTTGACACTCAAACTAAAATCGATAGTTTGTATATACCTAAAATAGTATAGGTGTAAACAAACAAAAGTAAACATTCGAACTGTGACACTTATACTTAAAAAGATTGATCGTTCACGAATCTTTTTTATATCAAAATTAACAAAATTCGCATTCCGACTGTTGATCATCTCTATGCGCGGACTCCTCCGAAGGTCGCCGCCGATGCGAAAAAGAAGGCGTTTCATTTCGATCGACAACATCCTCTTTTAGACGACACAACAATCCGGACGGCGGTCGCGCGACGCCAATCTCACCAAACTCAAATCGCCCGCGCGAAACCCAAAAACACCGCCGCCGAAACGCGGCGCCGCGCGAAATTCGAAACGCGACCGTTGCCGCCGCGTAGCGCCACCGCGAGCGAAAGAGCGAAAGCGACGGCCATGCCCTCGCGGCCAACGGGAACGATTTTCGTTTTACACGCGTTGTCGCCGCACAAAATGCGGTCTCGCCGGCCGATCGTTGGCCGGCCGCGGGATTTTCGACGGCGAATTCCGAAGCAGATTCCCCCGGCCGGCGATTGGCGAGAGCCTTCTCTGTCGCTCTCGGTGGCGAGCGTGGTTGTTGCTCTTCGTGTTGTGTGTGTGTGTGTTTTTTTGGCTTTTCGGTCGTCGGTCTTGTTTTATTTTGGTTTGTTTCATCGGACGCGTTTTTGTCTGACGCGCGGCGGCCTTGCGAGAGCGGGTTGTTGGCGGGAAGTCGAGTTGTGCGTCGTAGCAGCGCAAAACGCGGCCAACTGTCGCGTGGATGCGTCTAGGGATGACGAATTTACGTAAAATCAATTGTTCGGATATCGAATATGAAATTGGCAAAACATTCGAATAATCCGAATATATAATTTATTAGATGTTTTTTTACTATTTTCAAAAAATAAAAACAAAATATTTTTTTTTTTTGTCTTGACTTAGGGTCGTTTTTTGATCTATTCGTTTGCATCTCCATTGTTATCGTCACGTATCCTAAACAAAAATATCAAAAAGTTCTGAAAGTCGAGGTTTCATCATCATCATCATTATAACTATTAAGACGATTTTATTACCAAGGAACTTTCTTAATTATGTACTTAATAAAAGCACGAATAATATCCGATTAATTTTATAAACATTCAAACTTACGAATATTGAAAAAGGGGCGAATATATCCGAGTATCGAATAATCGGATATTCGATTGGGACCCCTAGATGCAACCCTTACGGAAAGATTTTCATCTAAAAACATCTCGTTATTTATATAAAAACACATAAATTTTCTCAATAATGACTAATTTTCTCAATTCTCAATTCATAAATTTAATCGTAATTTTAATCATATTTTTTATCGAATATTCCGTTTTTTTATTTATTGATGTATTCTGTGCATATGAATTAATTAATTTTAATTTGATAATATTTTTTTACTAATATATTATTTTTGACGTGCATATATTCGTTTCGTTAAAAAAAAGTTGAAATGAGCGAATAAAAATGATTCAGCGTTTCAGTCTTTTCTGTAAATAATCGGTTAATCCACCTAAAATTTTTTGGAGAATGTTTTAAACGCGTAATAAGATTTAAAAGTTATCTTAGTCTCCGGTCGCGACTTCCATTTGTCTTTTGAAACTTGGGTATAAGAAGCGAGCTTTCTTAAAATCACAACGAATAATTTTTCAACGAGATAAATCCACCTTTTAACGCACAATTTCACTGTAGTACGTATCGAACATTTCATAATAGTATTGTATGAAATTCAAAGGATAGTACTAAAAAGAGATTGCAACGTTTCGTATCAGCTCGGAAAATGTTTTAGTAATTTATCAACGTCTACGTTTTTAAGATTGGTTCCATAATAAATTACAAAATTGTTGAGTTAAGATAAATTGATCCGTTCGAACAAAGTGCTTTTACCAATGCGACTACCGAAATCGATAATTCATCAGAATTTCAAATGAGTTGATAAAAAAATAATCTGATATGTTTGCTATCGCGTTACAATTTTTATGTAATTTTCGTTCCAGTTTTTTTCGCATTGCGTGATAATAAGATCGATTCGATCCTTGACCGAAAAATACAGTCTCGTAAATATTGTAAATAGAGTACGTGAAAGGCATTATAATTATTGAACGTATATGCCATGCTTGAGGCCAACATTTTTTTGCATCAATTGTATATATTGTAATGAAATTATGTCGATAAAAAACATTTATAATGATAATACGATTTGCATTGATCGAGCTACATCTTCGAGTTTATACGTAACATAATAATTATTTGAAAATGGTTCATTTTGTGTGTTTACATAATTGGTATAATTTGCTAATTCCATAGTATCATTAGTATATGACGGCAAATAAGAGAATGTATGTTATTTCGATTACCGTTGTCGAATATGTTGTTTTTGGCTACTATCCTTGACAAAAAAATGACATTACTATTCGTGTTGACAAACAAACAATTTGATAAAACGTCCGAACGGTGTCCGTTTCTATACAAAAGAAAAACGAGCCTGTTCGCCTATTGTATTTAACACAAAACATTGTTTCACAACGAGCCGTTGACCTCAACAATGAAGAATTTACCCGACGCCGCGTCTATTGTTATCAAACGTTCAGATACCGGTGTCCGTAGTGTAATTAACTAGTCTAGATTAACTCTTTCGAATAGTTATCTTGAACTCGTACAAGGGTTGGTTAATTAAAAAAAACACGTTCTTCGTTTTTTGGTCGGTTTCGGATTTCAACGTACCCTAACCGCTTCTGTATTGAACTGAAAACGATCTGTTATTAAGCCATTTACATGGAAATCGATCGAAGTAAACTATCCTAACGACAATCATTATTAAAGAGACGTTCTAAACCACAAATGAGACCGCATTGTGACGAACGGTTTCGTGTAAAATGACTATTAGTATGCGAATCGCTGGATGTGGAAACGTTCGACGATTACCTATAATGGATCGTAATGAGAGTATGTGTCTAATCAAAACACGACATTTTTCTATCTTCTGAAATGGTTATTACGAAGCATTCGATCGAAATTTCACCATAAATAATCATTGCTTTTATTATACGATTACTTCCTCTGTCGGACCGAAAAATTCACTCGACGAAGCGTTACTGCTGCACTTTTTTGCAAATAATGATGAAACGCGAATCTCGCCGATTCGATACTTCCGCAGATTCGGATTTCAACAAAGCTTTTTAGTCGGAATATCGCATTAGCATCTGCGGCTCGTGCCAGTCCTCGAATATCTGGTACAAACGGAGCATTTGTAAGGCGTTCACGTATTTCTCGAAAAGACACACCTATGACGCAAAAGGTATTTTGACAACGTGCTGCTGTTAGATGGACACCCGAGATAGCCTCCTGCGGTTCAGACAGAGCAACAGTACGACCGAAAATTATACGAGGTGGTTTCGTAAAACATTTCGACCGTGCTCCGTGGACAACTTAATTGTAACTTTGCGTACTTGGAAAGGGTTTTACGGTCGTGTGTTAACGTACACGTACGTGTTCCTAGCGGGATTGTTTCACTTTTTGTCTATGTATGAGATTAAATGACGAAATATCATTCTGACTTTAGCCCCGGTTGAGTTATAGGGGAGGCTAGAATAATTTAGATTTTATTATTTTGAATTTGAAACATTAGAAAAGTTTCACACATTTCCAACCCACGCATCAAAGTGATATTCTTTTTTCATATATTGAAAAAGACAATGTATTGTAATAAGAAAAAAATCATTTATCTTACTTATTTTCTCTGATGTATAGAAATGTCAGACTAAAAATATACCAAGTTATAATACTTATTTTCACGTGAGGTCGAGTTAACTCAATGAAAGTTTATTGTTATTTTTAGATTTAGTATTGTTTACAAAGGCTTTTGGGAGCGTGTATATCGCTTAACTGCGTATATTCTCAGAGGAGTTTCAATTCTCTATGAATATGTATGATTTATCGTATAGTTGCCAAATCATCTTAATTTTGTTACACAACATTGTGCATAGGTCAATTTTTTATGAATATTCGTATAACATAGATATATATTGTAGTATCGTTTCAGAGAACGATCGCTATCGGGTGTATTTCAATTTTGAAATCGTTTTTGTTTTACAAAACTTTCGGATTGAAATCGAATAGGTTATTTATTTTGTACACGTATGAAAAGGTCGCGTTAACTATTCATGAACGTTGTTCGGCCTATTTGTCTTTCAGTTCACTAAATTAAAGGTCCGATTGAATTAATTCCAACTATCCTAACAAGTACTGGACGAGACGTATAAATCATTACGTTTCAAATTTAATTCGAATAATCATATTTCAAAAATGTTCTCGTAGGTGTGCAAAATTCACGCGGATGTCATTACTTATTTTTCGTTTATGGCTTCGCAGTTTAAGTAATAAATATTTATCTTTTATGACTGCGTATTATTCATAATATCAATTTTATGTGTATCTATTTCTATCAGTACAAATTATGTATCATTAGATTAGATCGTTTCGAATATTTTACCGTATTTTTGTAATATTTAAAATTATAACTAACACATGTTCGATAAATTTTTATAACAAAAGCGATATTTGTTCAGAGTTCATTTCATTTGTTTCATGTTAATTTGTTCAGACACTTAATTCATAACGATCCAGCATTAAATAATGCAACAATCAAATTCACTCAATTTCGAAAATGACGATTCGTTCGATCAAATTAAATTTCGATGCGTAATAACGCACGATCGACCTCGAAATTAATATGAAACCACTTTCATTATACAGAAGTAGTGCTAAATACAAGTTCAATATCTCAATGCGACCCTTCAGCTATCACTTACACGCGGCATTTTATCATAAGGCCCGAAAAAAAGCACGGAACGACGGCCATTAAGCGTCGTCCCTCCGGCGTGCTACAAGGATCCCGCAGGTTTTGCAGGACACGAAATCTCAGAGCAGTATCCCGGTCTTGGGCAAAATAATAATGGGACTCGCATTTGAGCGTCTGCGATCGCTGTCGGTGACAGTTTCGCCACCGAATCCCGAAATTCCCGACCGGGATGATTTAACCCGTCCCGGCACCGGACGGGGGTCCACGGCTTTATCTTAATTGACCAATAAAGATAAATATCAATTCCCGGGGCGTGTGGGCAAACATAGTTTTCCATTAGTCTTGTCTTCTTTGGAGGTTTGCTTTGGGGTTCGACGTTGTTGAATAGTTCGACCATGTGTTGAATTTTCATCTATTGTTGGGTACGCTGTTGCGATTTTCTTGTGTGATATATCGCATAAATTGAGTTTCTCAAATTTGATTTTGATGTTGAGATATGTGATATTGTTTATATTAGAATGAAAATTTTAATATCGAAATGCGAAGTAACCTAATTTTAGTAATTAAAACCTCTACTGGTTTCGTTTTGACAATGATATATCGGTTTGCTTGATCTGATTTAATTCGTTTTCGCTAAATTCGTATTCAAGGTTTTACGCACGCATTTCACAACTTGATTGAGATCTCGAGGAATTCGTTGAAAAAATTGAGTACGTTAAAAAACACAATCATTAAAACAACATTAATTGAGAACGGATTCTATATCGCCCACCCCGGACGATGAACATCCATAGTTATGATTGATGACCGTAATTTAGTCAATATCGATCTCGTATAATCATTTTTTACTTCACACCAATCCGTATAATCCATACGATTTGAAAAATATCGTATTTGTTTTAATTGTATCAGGATTTCGTACGTAATTGATAGTCTTGCTCGAAACAAAAGGGCTGCCATGTACCTGCTGGTTACAAACACACATATAAGACTTTACCGAGGCCGCTGTCACAATAAGTTAATGCCGCCACAGTTTCTAATGTCGTTTTTCATTTCATACCCGACCATTAGCGGCTCTTCAGAGACGAACAAGGACCAGTCTGGATTAACCGCTGGAAGGACCAGACCTCCCAGGTTCTGTAGTTTCTAAACACAATGTGCTTTTGATCGGTTTTGGATGTCCTTTGCGACATGCAGCTTTTGTGGCTGGTTTGTTTGGAATCGGACATTATTGGGGGTGGTTTGTGGACCGGAAAGAACTGAAGTGCTTTTTCACCGCAACTATAGTGGGTCGTATGATTAGGTTCGCCTTTGATCCTATATGTTCCGCTTAACCGAGATACTTTTGTGCAGATGCGTTTTCTGATGCACTATAATGAGATTTTTGGGTTGAATGATGTCATAAATATGAATGCGGTTATGTTATGGATATCGATAAAAAATAAACAGGTGTGTTATGCAAAAAATATCAGGTTCGGGTGGGAAAATTGTTTACGAAATTACAGAAAAAATATTAAATAACATTATGTAAAATCTGAAGTTTTAGTGGCGATAAAATATTTTCGTGTTTCTATTGTGTTTGACCTTTACAACTCTTTTATGTGCGCATCTTTAGAATTTTCACAATGGCTTTCAAGATAGCGCTGCGTCGATTTTATAACTCAAACTGGGATTCTTTTACGACGCGCCATATCCGAAAAATCTGGATTCCAAAATATTTTTCAAAAAAAAAGAAACAACAAATAAAAACTGCTCCGTCGATATGTCGATTTATAATATAATAGTTGCTCTCGTGCACTGCGGCAATAAAAAATGTGAATTCCACGTATCAATGAAGGCGAATGGGAGATTTACTGTTATTAGTCGACTTCGATATTTTTGTTGTTTTGTACCGGAAGTGTTGCACCTAAACAAATAACAAAGCTCATTTAGCATCGTTAGTGGGTTTGGGTGTCACAGTGACACCTTTGTGCTAATGGGGTTCCCTTGTCGATGGTCGTAGGGAAAATCGTGTTTACAAGACACGAGCTGGAGAAACATAGTTGGATCCGACAAATTTTGATGGATTCCCGGCACTCCATTCTTATTTAAATCTCTTTATTTTCTTCGAGCGTTTTTTGCGGTGCCGCTGACTCAACTTTTAGATAGAGCGCGACTTTTCGTACGTTTTTCCTCTGCCGCTCCGGTTTTTCGCACAGTTCTATTGCTCATCCATAAATTCATGAATCAAACAATAGCCGTGATGCAATTGGAAATTACGCAGTCGCAAATTGCCGCTTTTGTGTTGTGCCGTACGTTGGCATTTTCGCGCTCAGTTGCGAAACTTTTTCCCTGCACAGAAAACGGAGAAAGTTCGCCTTCGTTTTCTTCCGACACATACATATACATTGCGAGGTTTGTTATGCGAAAGCCTCATCTTCCCAAGTCTTGGTTTTTGTTTCGGAATTTGGCTCCGTCGAACGTCAACAAAGTCTGTTTTGCATAACCGTTATGGCGTGCATGCGTCCGTCCTATTAGCAATTTGTCGAGCGAAACGCTCGATAATCTTCTGTTAACGAGATTAAGTCAACGTCACAGTATATCAGATGTTCCCAAAGGCTTTACCCGGTAGCTGAGTGTTAAATGTTAAACGGTCGCTTTCGGTTGAAATTTATGTACCGAGATCCATTTATCATAGATAGGCCACGTCCGAGTCGCTCAATATCTGCAAACGACATCGATTTATATCCAATTTAATTTTCCCCGCTGACATTGAGAAAATTGAATTCATGTTTAATTTCGAAATGTTATTGATTTATTATGTTGAAAAAATTTAATAATATAACATTTGTTTTATATACGAGAATTGATTTTATATTTAAGTTTTTTCGTAGAATTTTACATTGCGTTTATGTATTGAAGTTTTAGATTAGTATTGTAAATATTGCGAAACTAGTTATGAAATTCGAATCGAACAATAAAGTTTACATTTCATTCTATTATATATCCGTCATTGCGACGCGTCAAATCGAAATACTATTAATTCAAAGGTGAATCAATTATTCATTCATTAGGCCAGTGCTTCAACAATTTTTGTTTCAATCGACGAATTGAATTTCCATCGATTTTCAAAGCGAAAGCATAATTATCGATATTTCAAGAGTAAAATTCACTCCAGCAATCAATTCGATCATTTGTTTAATATGTATATTTAATACCGCACCGAATCGAACGACTTTATCCCGTATGCTAATAATGTAAGCGCGTTCACACATCCTCCGCACGTTGTCGGCTCATCAATTATGAAATTGATTTTGGCAAAAGCATTGGCCAAATCTTTGGCAAATATCCGACGGTATCGTTTGAGAAGCGTTGACCCGTCGTATCCGTTGACCGAGTGGAACACTGGTTGAACCGTTACGTGACTGTGTGATCTAAAAACATCTGTTTTTTTCTAACGTAATCCATGACTATGCAATGTCACCGAGTATTCAATTCATCGGGCTTATTGGATCTATTATTTAGACGTGTCCGTCGCTGATTGCGCCAATAAAATGGCGAATTCGCGTTAGAGTTCGGCGGATTTTTCGTGCTCTCGAAAATTAACGGTACAATTTCGAACTCGCGAAGAATGCAAAAGGAATACGCGTTATGGGCATTAGTTGAAATTCAAAACGTACGCGTCGGTTTCACTAGAAAATTGTAATTACAGTTATAATATTCTAGGCTTCTCGGAATCGAAGGCGTATATTAATTTATGCAATACAAATAAGTCGAATTGTCGATATCAGCACGTTTTCTGCAGTCGAAACATTTTTTCCACTTTGTGTAATTGAGCTAAATAAAAAATTTAAATTCAAAAATAAATTCTATAAATATTTGAAATACTTTTACAGGAATTCGTTCGAAAAAGGAATAAGAACGGAATTATGTCGTCGTCCGTTTTATTTTTATTTTCCTATTTTCGGTCACGAACCGGTCGTCGAGAGGGCGCGAATAATCGATCAATTACCCGCCACTCGAAATTCCGATTTGACATTCAAACATTTCGTCTGCCACTCGTGACGATGGCGATGATGACGACCGCGATGATGTTCAATAATATAATATAATCCTTCCACTAGAAGCGGCCATGGCATTCGAACACAAACACGCGCTGAATTTCATCCATCTGCGTCCATCGAATAACGTACGTCCATAATGCGGTATTCGTGTTGTTAAATTATCGCGGATCAATCAATATGATATGTGTTGGATTATTTTATCATATCAATTAACAAATTTTATTTATTAATATTGAATTTGATCGTTTCAGGAGGACGCAGCACGAAGACTAGCGATGGTATGAAGGAGCCAGGAACACTCGACGAAGTGGTATGTAATTTTAAAACATTCGATATAGATTTAAATTGAAAAGCGATGTTTTTCACAATGATTTTGATATAATCGAAGCAGTTTGAAAGCACCTGTCCGTGTACGCGTAGCGGTACATTAGCCGCGTAAACAAATTCTTTCGCGAGCGCCGCATCGCATACATTGTTGCATCGATTTCTTACGAACACATCGCCTTCATTAACTACATATTGGATGCTGATTGGGCTCGGTAATGGCGGGATCGAAATTGAATTTTCGAATTCGAAAATTGCAACGGCCCAAGGTCGTCGGCCGGCGGTCGAAGTTCGCGTCAAAAGTGCGCGCCGTTCGAAAACGATCGTGACTTTTTCGTTAACACGTTTCGATGTTTATCGTTCTGCCTCGTGATTAGTCGTATGTGGGTATTGTGTGATGTTCGATTGCGTAATTTTAAATGCGGAAAATTTTTGAATGTTGATTTGTGTTGTATTGCTGAAATATTTGTATAGACGAGTTCGTATTTTTGAAAAAATATTGATTGAAATAATACCATTGCACGAAATCGATTACTTTAAAAGGGGTTCCGTATCTCTGCGTTGAAAGAATGAAGATCCCGTTTGAATTAAAATAATTATAGTGATTCGTGGATTTCGGTGAATATCTTAAGCGGAATGGTTACTTTAAACGAGTACATATTTTTGATTTTCCAGCAATTAACACGCAACGTCGGCAAATGGAAACGCTTAGTCGAAATGAGCTTTCTTGAAAATTTCCCGCTTAATTCAGTTTAATTTTATACCAGACCTTTTACACGTTTCTGAAAAGTTATTGCAGTGTTGCGGTTGTTGCTTCATTGTAATCAACATTATTTCTCAATGCTTACTTCTCTACGTATAAATACACTCGTACAACACTTTGCATTCCCATCTACGTTCTATAGCACAATATTCAGAACGTATTCTCAGATTTGAAATTATTCTTTTATAAAACACTAAAACATATTTTCACGATCCATAATCGAACATACAAATTTTCCTCGCACGTCTGAAAACGCCAAACACTCAACCCGACGCCGCTCGATCCGAATTCGGCGCGATCGACTCGCGTCGAACCTCCTTCGGCACCTTTCGCGAGATCTCCTTCGGCACCTTTCACGAGATCGCACACACGATCAGATTAGCCGATCTGGGCAAAAAACAAAAGCCGAAACAGATCTAAGAGCACACTCGAGCGATAGTACAGCCGCCGCATACCTCGCGAGGTGGCCACATACACGTACGTGCCCCGCAACCGGTTCGGCGTAAGTATGCACTTGATTTTTTCAGGTCGCCGCGACCCGGGTCAGACACCAGTAACCTAAAGATGACAAAACCGGTTCCTACACTCGAAATGTGTACTTAATGTCTATCGTGTGTGTGTGCATGTTCGCGTGCGCCGATCGCGACCGATATAAGATGACGGTTTCCGCCGGTGGCGGGCGTGGGTTTCCGGTCTGGATCGGGATGTCGGTGCGGTTTGATTGATTGTTGTTGTTATCATTTGTGTTTTGTATTGTTCGATAGGAGGATGTGTTTTGGGAAGTTTCGGTTTTGTTGTTAGTTTTTGCGTTGAGTTTCTTAAAAGTACTTTTGTATGACGTTGAAAATTCAAGGAGTTTTCCTTATTGAATTTCTAAGTCATACACTATGCGCTGTTGAATGAAGACCTCTTCATTGCTTTTCCACTTTTGCTTGTCTTAAACAATTCTCATATATTTTACTACATATATATTTTTGATTTTGTTTGACAATCTTCCACTTGACCTTTCATGTTTTCAATTACAGTCTCACGAGTATCTTTTATTTAAAGAAATTAATTCTGAAATCATGTTTTCCTAGTTTTATGTTATAATAATTAATTTATCGATATCATTTATTTGACAAGGTTAAATTTTTAATGAATTCATTGTGAAAATAATTTTATATAATATGCAATTCTATATAATAGTAATATAATATAATATTATAAAATGGGTTTCACACATTAATTATTGTCGATTTTCATTGGAATTTATTTAGCAGTGAATGTCTGGCAGATTCATGTATTTTATTTCATTGTATCGAATCTCAATTATATAGTCGTCGAGTGTTTTGTTATGTGAAAGTTAAGGATCGCAGCATCAATTTTCATTACAAGTACGTTCTGATAGATTGGTAGTCGGTCGAGGCTTCAACCGTACTTTCTCCAATTTATTAATTGGATAAATCGTAGACCAAGCGATGTTCGGCTTTTAGTAAAAGCTCTATTAGATAACCCGTTGCCCGCCAAAGTGAACTTTTATTATTATTTAGTTTGTTAGTTTTAATTCCGAAACTATGAGAGTATTATCCGGAATGCTCTTTGATCCATTAACGGCGGTCTTATTGGATTCCCTTCATAAACATATGTTTCATTGAAAAATTCAGTAATTGCGAACCATTAAAATATTCCACGAAACTTCCTCACTCCAGTGCGCTTTACATATGCATTATAGGGTTTTTTATTCATAATTTTAATCCCGAGTCAACTTGAAACGGTACAATTTCCACTTCATGAGCGGTCGTCACGGTACGTTCACACGTTTACGGTCGTGAATGAGGAGTAACGTAATAAAAAGCTCAAAGACACGTTTCAAATTATATTTTCATTCGCTTCATTATACAAATCATACAATAGAAAATTACTAACGTTAGCATTTTTTTGTTGTGCGGTGTCGCGTCTAGAATACGGCACACGTTAGCGATTTTTCAAACGATTTTATAATAGCCTTTTGATTCCTCATATTGTGCAATCGGCGATGCGATACTCTTTCATCTCTGAAATAAAGATACATGACTCAAATCTGGAAAACGGCCGAGTTAATTTAGATTGATTCATAATGCTGGTATTATTAACTTTTAACGGCCGTTACATTTCATTCGAAGATCGTGCCTCCGCAGTTAAAAGGTTATCATTCTTAATTTACTGGTCTATATAAATAAAAATTCTTTCTTCGGAGAGATTCTTTCGGTTCTTGCTATTTTCGTTTGCTAAATCGACGGTTTTCCAACTTTTTTCGATTCAATGTTTTATTGTAAGAATTAAATTTGTTAAAAAAAAAAATAAACCTCCACAAAGACAATTCGAAATCGAAACGGCAATTTCACTAATTCGATTTGTAATCGCTTTAAGACCTCTTAATACCGCCAAGCTCAAAATTTCCCACCGAATTTTCCGAGCTTTCCCTCTAACTGGTCGGCTCCATCGGCGGTTTTCCACAGCGATATCTAGACGGTCGTTTTCGCCCGTTCTATGGTGTAAATGGGCGACTCGAGAAAAATAAATGAATCCCGATGGGGGGTACTGAGCGTGACGGTCTCATAATGTGGTGGCATTAAAAAGGCATTAAGGGCGTCTCGAAGGAGAAGCCTCCGTTCGCCAGGGGGTTGCCTATATTTGCCCGCATAATATACGCAGGGGTGGTTCTGGTTAGCTAAATGAGTGGCCAGTTCAGAAAATAGCCCAACGGTGCTGTTTTCGTATTAAATTATATCGCGTTTAATAAGATGGCGCTAAAGAGTACGTTTTTCATTGTGGCATTGAAAAACAGAGCGTTCGTTCGTTCGTCTTCCGGCGGAATTCGCAAATTAAATCTAGATGGGTATCGTGTTTTTTTATTGGATTGTTGTATATGTAATTATTCTATGCATATTTTAAACGGCCGTTATTAAACATTTTTTGTTGAGAATTTTTTTATCGTATTTTGATTGTGTTGTTTTGCGCGGTTGATAAATTAAACGTATCCGAAAATTTAATGTTGTTGAATTGTAAGGTGTCATGAACAAATTTTATCCGATCGTCCGTCAAAAATTTAACATGAACTTAACAACAATGATTTATATATTAATGAATTTTTTTTTAACTTTAAATTAACTTAAAATTGAGTATTGCAGATCGTTCAGAATTTCATCAACATGCAAACGTACGCGTGTTACGGTCCACAGAACGCAGCACTATTGGCGATCCTATTGACGCATAAATTACTTCGGAATGCAGACGGTAGCGTTTTCCTGCCCTCTGGATTAATGGCAAACTCAGACAGCCTATCATTATTGCCGTTATTACGGTCCGAATCTTTTCACTAATAACCACGTACGAGCGGGAGACCTTTATCGCCATTATGTGTTGTTCTATGTGCCACTGTTACGCGGCGGTCCTCATTCATGGTTCGGATTCAACAAGTGGTGCGTACATTTCGTTCGTCGAAGACCCAGATTCATAAGATCCACAAACGGATTTGTCGGATTTGGACGCGGATCAAGATCGAGAATAGATCGGCCGTCCGTTAATTTCTCGAATTGGATTGGTGGATGGTTAAATCGGGATGCGTTCGTGGCGTTGGCTTTTATGGTAATGCGTAATTGTTTCGGTTGCAACACCTTCGATTCATGCGATGGAATCTCGTTGTGTGTTTATTTTTATTTTTACTAGATCGTAACATTCTTTTCCTACTTCTATTTCCATTCAATTGAATCTGGTTGAAACGCTATTTATACCAAACATTTCGATTTAGAACAAACTCTATTTTACCGAAACAATTGTTTAGTTTTCGGTCTGCTGCACCCACGTTCGACGTCGAAACGGCAAAAGCGTCGAACGGGCAGACGATAATTTGTTTTTCCGGAAAACCAATAGCCACAATCGAACGCGACGCGAAAGCCAATCGATCCAAATCGCCAAATCGAAACGCGCTCGATTTTTAATCGGATTCCATCACAGTGCAGCACCGGAACACTGGCGGGATGGCCGGTGTTAATTGCCGGCGCAATGGTCGAGTTGGAACTCGAGTCGGTTGCTCTTGAAACAACCGCAAGGTTGTAAACCTGATCCGGATCGGAACCCGTGACCGGGGCAGCGAGCCAAGTGCGTCGCGCAAGAACAATATTGTTCAAGAGTGGTGTGCAGCGATGCAAGGCGGTGCAACGTGAGGACTGTGTCTGTTGGAAGAGTGGTTGAAACGTGAGTTCGAAGTATTGTTGAGAAGTCGGATTGTATGCGAAAGTTAAGTAGGTGTATTGAATTTTATTCGTGACAAACTGACGCGGTGAACTTCGTATCGCCTACAATGGCTTTTCAGGGAAACTGAGATCACAGTTGTTCTAATTGGTTAATTGGCTCGATGATAAGTTTCCGAACATAAAATGATTTGGTTTGATTCATGTCCACGGTTCATTTTACAAATGTGAAACTTGACACTGTTGGCTGGATTGCGGAGTGTACCGACATTTTCCATTCAAAATTACTTATATTATGGTATATAGGCCCGATGTTAATAACATCGGCTGTGGTTTTGTTAGGAAACGGAAAACGATAAAATGTGAAAATCCGATTGTGTGAACTCGAAATGTGTACCCGATTTGAATATTTAATATTTAATTAATAAATTAAATAAAACCAGTTCATTTGTTCAACATCATCATCATAAAAAAAAAAGTCGCGAGCGTCATCGACACACACGAACGAACAGACAGAAATCCGCTATTATATATAGAGGATATAGGGGATATTTCAGCTTTTCTTTAGATATTTCAAAATTATTTCTCTCCGTAAACCACCCGTTAGTTAAAGCGAATAAAATAAAAAAAAATAAATATCCAAATCGGTCAAGCGGTTTTTG
Organism: Hydropsyche betteni; assembly: GCA_028571205.2. Lineage (NCBI taxonomy): Eukaryota > Metazoa > Arthropoda > Insecta > Trichoptera > Hydropsychidae > Hydropsyche > Hydropsyche betteni. The sequence continues at coordinate 90,025 of JAOXNN020000054.1, read as the reverse complement.
AGTTATAGATATGAAGATATGATAGTATATGTTACGCTACGTTTGTGTAATCGCTTTGTCTATGAACGAAGTAAAGGTTCTTGTTATGTTTATGAAATTTAACATCGGATTAAGTATAGGCGCTATTTAATGCAGGCGTATCATAAGTGCATTATTTAACGTCTTGTATCAAATATGAAAGTTGACGTGCCTTAAAATTTCCTTTTATTATAGTAAAAAATATATGGAAAATTTGGCACGTGAACGTAAAAAGGTTCATCACATCTTATAAAGCACGTTAGTTGTCATATTTAACAGAAAACGTTAAATTATGTACCTATGCTAAATGACAACTATACACCACTGAATATTGTTAAATTTCATAGACAAAGAAAAATACTTTACTTCGTTCATTTACGAAGAAGTTACACAAATATAATATATGTATGCCATGCGTATAAGTATTTCGATTAACATTTGGTGAATATTGGCTTTATCTGGTTCACGCCCATTATTAATCAATCGGATGCATTTTCGAAACTAAATCGTTTATAATAAAATTATCGAATTTAATAGCATTTAAAATGAAAGCGTTCAAATTATTAAATCAAACTCGATACCGCAAAAATGCATTAAAACCACGTCAAGCGCAATTACACTGGCGATCATTCAATTAACGCCATGCAAACAAATTAATATTTCCAATTCGTGAATCAACGAATTTTAATCACCGAAGCGACTCTCTATTAAGGTGTATCTATATATTTTCTGTCGCTTTTTTACGTTCGAATGAATTAAATGGGTTTCAGAAACAAAATAAAAAACTCTCTTCCTTCGTTGCGGTAATGAAGTCTCCATTGGTGAATAATACTCGGCTCCCGGCGGATTATTGGACGCCGTTTTTTCGTCCTCTTTCTGCGAGAGTTTATTTATGTTTTCTATGGTAAATATATACAGGATATTTAAATTCATTGTCGGTTTTCCAAAAGCACCTCGCGGGACCGCGAGAATCAATAAAAAGCGTATTCATCACCGGGGCGCCATATCGTTCGTTACGCGGATCTTTTTTTTCGAGTCGTTTTGTTTAGGCGCGATGTTGCGATCAAAAGCTTTTCGGCTTTCAATATTTGTTTACGTGTTCCGGGCTGAAATTGTGTGTATAGTTCTGTGTACTTTTTGAATAATGTAGGTTGATTTGTGGTGCGATTCGAATATAGAAATCTCGGATGCAGTTTGTGCTTGCGTCAATATTTCGCGGGAAATCGAATCGTGTCACGCAATCACAATCGTGTTAGAATATATTCATTGATTCATTTTTAATGTCATCGTCAGTAAATTATTTCAATATCTTGTCATAGTAAAATTTTTTTTTTGACATCTTTCAATTGATTATTCTAATAATAATAATAGGAAAATTCTGAAAAAATTCTCGGAAAGATGATAAAAAAGGTTATTATATCAAAATTACGCTTCGGTTTATTTCAAGAAAAGTTTATTTTTTAACGGATATACAATATGGCTGCGTGCTTGTCCGAATTTTATTTTCACACTGACCTCTGCTATGCACGTATTTTTATTTGAGAGATAAACAATTTTGTGGGAATGTATGAAATGTTTTTGTGTTTGTTATAATCTTTGTTTACGATCATTTCGGCAAAAAATATTACTCAGAATCCATTTAACTTTCCACGTTGATTTATACAGAAATAATTGATACGAAATATACGTATTTTTTTGACATCTCGCAGAAATCGAGCGCGGATAAATACGAAATCGGAAAAAAAATGGAACCGCACGGAAACATATTTTGGAAATAATATACATTTGTATCGGCAAATTTTGCGGAAAAGGGTGGAAAAATGGGATTTCAATTTTTCTCCATCCCCACTTTGCGGATAATGGAGCTTTTCATTTGTCCACCGCGGACCGGCTACTTGATTGGTCCTTTTTACAAATTCGACGACCTGTCAAAAGCAGACGAGAACTATCGGAAATATTACAAGGAGTGTATTATACATGCTCCGAACAATGCGAATCGAAAATGGCCACGTCGAAGGTGAAACGTTTGAAAATTTTCGTCGAGACTTCTAAGCCAGTTGGGGTTCGATTTTCAATTGTTGTTTGCCGGGACGATATTGAAAAATATGTTTTTACTATGTGCGAATCTGAAAACGTTATTTTTTTTTTCTTAGATCGGTGCTTGAGATGTGTATTTCGGTGACCGAACAAATACACATAGTTCAATTGGATCTGCTAACTTGAATATTTAATGGTTTTTGAAATATTATAATTGAATATATGGAGATTTTTAATTAAATTTTCATAAATATAAATATGATTTTATGATTTTATTGATTTCATATATTCCCCCTCCATAACGTCGAACCCATCTTGAAGTTATAGAGGGGATTACTATATTTTTCTCATAAAACTAGCTAATCTTGTCTTGAATCAATTTTGATAATTGTTAATTTTATCAAATCACATGTCAGTGGAAAATTTCCACATGCCACACACACGTCAAAACTCATACAAGATTTATAATATTTCAGAATTGCGATCCGATCGATCTTGGCGCGCCATCTGTTAACGAGCCGCTGGATGCGCCTGTAATTTATTTTTTACATCGCGAACCGCTGGACATCTATTTTAGAATCTGCAAAGAGCGGCAGTCTTCGAACGACGACGCCGCAAGTGGTCACCCGTGCGACCCGCTCGCCGCGTCGAACAGTTCGTCGCGGAAAATTCCGGCGATTAACAAAAGTCAACGGTGAAAGTGACGCGAAAAGATCGAGTGTCGGCGATCGTCGTTCGGACCCGGTCTCGTGTTGTTTTCTCTCTTTTGCCGTTTTTTTTTAATCGCGTAAACACTCCTCGAAATACAATCGTATCATTTACGGAGTGAATTAGCCGGAAAAACTCCGGGAAAATCTCGGGCTCTCCATTATTCGGCGTTGTCTTTCGAAGTTTTAACGGAAAGCGTATAAGGCGTTCGCCGCTTCTGGAACTTGGATTTTCTTTTTTTTTTATTCGGACCCCGTTCTTTTTTTGAGTTTTCTTGTTGTTTTTCTTCGCGTTTCCGCTCTCCGGTTGATGATAATTCTCACTTTTTCGAGAGTTCCGAAAAAGTAATACGAGGGTACTGCGCGGTGGCCTCATACATTAATGATGAAAAACGCGAATCAAATTACGCTTAAGAGGAAAAATAAAAATACACGCGCAAAAGAACTCAAACGGCCACAATTTACGTTATTGCCTTAAAAGTTTTGAATCTCATTTAACTTTTGCTGGATATAACTCTGATTTATCGCCGGGCGCTGAATTAATTGAATATTATATTTAGTGGAAATTTTCTTTTGAATCGTTTCCTCTTGCGTCTAAATCGAAGATGCTTTTTCGAGCGCTATTATTTATTTATGTAAACGTTCTTCCGTTTTCTTCTAAATTATTTCTAAAAGTATGACTATTCGAAGTTGGAATATTATCGTGTCATTATAATATTTGTTTACGGTTTATTACTCGACGACCCCCAAGGGAGTCACAACTTGAACCGAAACGCCAATTTGAATATCTATTACTGTCATATGTTTTGTCGTAGACATGCGATATGAATATACGCCCACAGTATTTATTTCATCATATTTGACCGTCATCTTTTTTCGATAATAATTTTCGAAATAATTAACGGGCCTTCTAAAATTTCATTAATTATTAAATTTCGAAGCTAGTACTGTCCATATTTTAAACATAATTGATTAATTATTTTTTGTTAAAGTTAATTTTCCATTAGAATTTGTGAAAAATTATCCGTTTAAATTCAGAGAGATTGATATTGGTTTTATAAATTTCAATTTTGTGCATAATATAATTATGTTTATTATTTATGCGGTAAAAGAATATTTGGCACAATTTCACAACTCAAAAATTGTTTGTTTTTTTTTATACATTTATTTTAACTGTAAATAATCATTCAAATATCACATGTCATTTATCAGTGTCAATATTGATTCAAAAGAATTTCTTTGAGTTGATGCATAATTTTTAGTATGCGCACATTAAAATAAATTTTATTTAAATTAAATTAACATTGATATTCAATATCATTCTTATGGTGAAATCCCACCAACATTTCAGTATCATATTTTCATTTTTTCATCGAATATTATAGTTAATGACTTCGAACAATGTATTAATTGCCCAAATCAAATTATTCTATATACCATAGATGTTTATACGACTTATATAAATAGTTCCATATACGATAAGATGTCCATCAGCGACGATGCGTCTTCAATTAGCGAACACTCGAACGTTGTCAAGAGGATTCCGAGGGTCGAACGCAAGACAATACACCCATCAAGATATGCTCACATATTGGAGTTACGCACAAAGGACGTGGACTCGAACACCATCACCGTCTGCTCCATACAAGACTACAGAAATTCCGGTGCTTATGACAGCGAGGAAACGCACTCGTCCATCGGCAATTATCTAGTTTCCTACCCTGACGATGACAGCGACCTATGTTCTTCTCTAGTATGCGAATCCGTTAGAAACAGCATCTATTCCGTTAAAAGTGGACAAGATTTCGACGAGGTGTACGCTCTGATCGATTCGCAATTGTGCTCCACGCTTTCCGATATAAATGCAAGCGTAGAAAGTTTGACTAAAGGCAAACTGGAAATAGACGATGCCGTTGATGATGATGATGATGGTAGCGTGGTCGAAAATGAAAACGTTGTCGGTGAAAAGTGCACCGATGAAAACGAGAATTTCGTGAACGTTCAATGCCCCTTGGTATTCTTGGACACTGGAAGAGCAGCTTCGGTTCAGAGGGACCTCAAGTGGTCCGGATATAAAAAGGTATTAATTACGCGCCGTATACATTTCTGACATTCTATTCCGCGCAACGTGATCTCGGCTCGTTTATATCGATCTGTATATATGTAATACATTTTTTTTATATCGTTAATTACTGACATATTGGTTGCGTTTTATACTCTGTCATAAAACAACAAAAGAATATCTTTTCTTACGTGTTACATCTGACGGTTTCTTAATGCGAACGTAAACGTTCTCGTTTGTTTGCCAAATTATTCGATGAAGAATGCGGTCAAGTGTAATATCTTAATATAATATAATTTTATGAATACTTTGTATAATACTATCAATAATATCGATTTGAATTTATTTGTGATATTAAATTTTTTTTTATTTGACACCAGTCGTTAATTCAAAAATATTTTTATCTATAATGTGAATTATTTTTTGAACGAATCCAATCTATAATCGTCGACGCAAAAGTGTATATGCGTAATCGTTTCAAGTTTGGGGCCAATTTGCTAACGTCGCGCGTGTTCTCCTCGAAAGCTCGCGCTCGCCCGCCATTTCGCCGAATTTAAAGTTAAACTCCCTTGACATATATTGGCCGCCGTAAATTTTCCACGGACGTGCGACGAAATTGACGCGTTTCAACCCATATAAATGCCGACGGCCAGATGCTAACTTTTTCGCATGAAATCCGCCGAAAAGTTCAGAATCGCGTGAGCTTTCCCGAGAACGCTCCCCAGATATGGCAGTACATACAGGGGGCTCTCGACTTTTGCGTATTCAAATTACTCACAGTTCGAACATTCGTATATCACGAACATGCATTTATCATAAAATTAGTAATATTAATTACGTAAATCGATAAAAATGCAACACGATCTGCATTCGAATTTTTCGCGTGTTACCATGTATAAGATTTTTTACTTTTTCGACTCATGTTCGCATTATTTTACGAAAATCAGATTCATGAATAATCAACTAGTAATATTTTAAATGTCAATATTCTTAAATATATTAGTAAAATTGAGTACTTCATGCGAAAGCTGAGGATTCGGTATACACCGTGTAATTTCTCGCATGCGAATGTCTACCGCTAATGGACGAATTTTCATTGCGTTCGTGATCGTTTAACTTTTGAACTGTCTTTTTTTATATTTCGAACGTCAATTTTTCATTTTGTGGCTCTATTATATTTCATTTTATGCGAATCGTTGCTTTTGTGGTGCTAACTGGGTCGTCGTTGCGGTCAGAAGTCGTCGGTACGCTGTCGGGGGAAGGCGCCTCCTTTGTTGTTTTTGTAAATATTTATTTCCATTTCCTGGGGTTTTTGTTGCGCGGTCCATTCTGAAAGTTTTAAGCCCAAGAAAAATATCAATAGACGAAGTGATTTCAATGTATTGTTTCTCGATGAAATAATTCAGGCTTTATAGTTAACTGAAATTTGTAAACATTTTGATAATTAACTGCTTTAACTTTGTGCTACTTTCTTGTTTGAATAACTTATTTAAGTATTTATGTATTAATTCTTTAATTAATTCTTCAATAATTGATAAATATTTTACTGAAAAAAGTTATTGTATTTTTTACTTTTGATGCAATATTAAATTTTCAGAATGGACCAAACTGAAATATTATTTCGAATTTACAATAAATACTATCTGAAAAATGCAATGTTTAAATAGCCAAATTCAATAAACACCTTTGCTTTTCTCTAATTCTGTTCTATTCTTCGTAAATTTGAAAAGTGACGTTTTTTCACATATAAATTCAAACTATTAATATTTGCTACTTAAGTCTCACTTGTTAAATTTCTCCAAACGCCAAAGTTCAACTGTAAATCGCTGAACACATAACAAAGTTGTTCTTTCAACCGAGAACGTGCCATCATACGTACGCAGTCGTATAAACTACAGCGTTTTTCAATCTTTACGTTTTCAACGATCTCTCATGAATATTGATTGACATTTCTGACACGTTTTATAACGATTATATCAAAAATTTTCATATAAAAATGTTATTTGCTATTAAATACATTATAAAATCGTTGAAAATATATTGCTTTCAACAAAGCATGACTATTTTTACGGTTTTGATATGATTTCAACAAAATGACAGGCCAGGTGTTTGTGTTACAGATTGAGAAATTCTGATAGGAAGCATTGTAATCCTTAGTCGACGACGTACGTGGTGGATAACCTCGTCCTACGAGTTCAGTGGAATTGACATACCATTACCGGAATCTATAGGCGAATTGTTTCCACATCCAATATCCAAATCTGACACGTAACACATGGAAAAGGGAGCGTCTATCTCTCCCTTCGTTCCCTTATTTTTCTCGGCGTTTCTGTTTGTCGAAGGAAGAATGAGAAGAAAGCGAGGAAATTCGCGTTTCACAGATATTCGGATTTATAAACGCATACGATGTTTTAGGGCTTTGTTTTGCCATTCGTTTTGTATTTATTTTTCATATTATTCACGCGCGAAATGAGTTGCCATCACGTGGACGCCTCTGATACTCGGTGATGATAAATCTTCTGCTTTTATGTACATTGAAAAATTTTTCATTGTGATTTGTGCTTTCAAAGCTTTTGGCCTCCTTCCGTGGAAATCTTCGACAATAGCTTTATATTACAAATATAGCATTATATAATATTAAGGTGGAAAATTTATAGGAGCTTCGTGTAAATAGGTTATTTTTCAGTTAATATATTTAGAATATAATAATATGTACTATATAATCGACGAAATTTTATTAAAAATCCGTATTGTACAAAATACAGACATTTTTGTTTTTAAAATATTCCGATAAAAAATCGCAAAAGTTTTTGATTTACGTACTTTACTCAAAAAAATGTTTGATCATTGAATTAGATGAAATATTGCATAATATTTGCCGTTTTTAATGAACGACTTTATTATTGTTTTTCTTTTGAAGGTTCAATTCTATACTTCGTATATTTTCTACTAAATTATTTTTACTCTTCGTTAAATTAATTACCTTTTCAATATATTTCACATTTTCTTATGTCTCTTTGTACTTTTTCACGTTTGATATTCACGATGTCTGACCTTTTAATTATTTTAAGACTCATGAAAATTCTCTAATATTTTTCATACAAACGAAACTCAAATTTCGTGACCGATTCACTGTGTATAATAATATCGATTATCTTAATTTATGTCAAAGTATTATTTAAGGTTTAATTTTCGGTGTCGTTTTGAAAAAGTTGCATGTTAAAACCTTACTTAATCGGTCGTTTTTAAGCTACCAGAGAGTTTTCTTTACGGTCGGTTGAACTTTTAGAACTAACGAGCGAGTTAATTGAATGAAACGAGAGACGATTAGAAAAAATTGACTTACGGAACCGAAGAAAACTCAAAAGCGTGCCTTGAATTTTAAAATACTCATAAAACTCAATACAATATTTCTTCTTCCTAATTTATAAGCCATCTTCAAAGTTACACAAATACAAAATATGTATAGCATAATATATTTCTTATTTTGGCTTTTCAAACTTATACAGACGAAATGTAATGCTTTTTGTGAAAAAAAAACATGAGTTAAAATCTCTGAGAGGTCGTCCTCTAGCCGTGCAGTTTTCCAAGTGCCTTATAAAGAATATTGCATTTTCTTTGAAATCCTTATAATCTGATTTAAACTTAAGCCGCTACTATATTGCACCTTTTTTTACGTCACTTACACAAAATAAATTGAATCTCGTATGTTGATTCAAGTGTAAAATTTTAAATAGGAAAAATTGCCATCGTAATTTTAAACGGATTTATAAATCGAATTTCGTTACACTGTTTTGATTCTTAAATTTTCTTTGTTTCGAAGTCGAACTTGAAGATTAATACGATTGTGTTCTAAGGGGGTGAATAATGTTAAATAAACCGGGGATGCTTTGTCAGAGCGAATTTTATTCATAGTCAATTGAGTGGAAGCGTTCAATTCGGTTTATAAATCAAGCGATGACTTCGAATTAATTACAAACGCCATTTTATATTTAACTCGATTTAAAAATAAATATGCAAAGCCCTCATTTTTGGAACCATGTTTAAATACACGATTGGACACAGTTACTTTGCAACGTCTGCGTTTCACTTATCTCTCTCCTGCTTCGGAGCAGTTTTCGTACCGCTGCTGAAAAATCTTTCAGAATTTAACGATAAGAGGAACGTTCTTGAGCAAAACTTGGTCCTTGTCGTTATTCAAATCCGTTTCCACTTTTTCGAACGTTCACTTTTTCGATAGAACGATTTCGTTGAATCTCACACGTCATGTTTTTGTCGGGAGCAGACAACCACCGTTTCGCGACCGACAATTGCGTCTCGCACAATAAGCTCTCGGTCGATTTTGCGAAAAACCCAATAAATAACACATCCATCTAACATACGTTTAGCTTACAACGTAGATGAAATAAAACGGGGACGGTTCGGTCGTTGCGTTGGTGGTTAAATTTGACGCGACTTCCGCGCGAGCGTTGTTATGTCAAAGTCAAATACCCTCGTATCCAATGGCGCGCAATGATTCACCAAAATTTGCACGAAAATAATATCATTTTGGCAACGATCGAGCTTGACTCACACGCGGTAGTACTTCGTCAAAGATTGCCATCATAATGATGGCAGTTTCACGAAAAATCTGTGGGAATTGAAGTTTAAGTAGCGCGTGTCGCCTCTGTGATTCATAAATTTTCGAATCGAGATGGTCGCTAGTTCAAATATTTAAAAAAAAATGTTGATAATTAAATTTTAGATATTCATGGTATATTTTTTTTTTACTTTAATATTGATATAAAGTGGGTGCATCTATAACGAATCTCAATTGTAAAATTAGATAATTAGATATTTTCTTAAAATATGTACTGTTGTAGCCGGTGACCCGTATACGTATCATGAAAATTTTTTGCGTAGATGGCCGATGACACACACGTATATACACACACACAAATAAGTGTCTAGATCGTCCAGCGGCTATTATCCTCTAATACTGAATATGTGCCCTTACAGTAATAGCGGATAATAGCCGATGGGCGATCACGACACATATGTGTCATCAACTATCTGCGCAAAAAATTTTCATGACTCGTATACGGATCATCGGTCACGAAAGTGTTCATACATTAAAAATAGAACACAGCCGAAAACAATCATGACAAAAAAAAAAATATAAAAAAAAATCGTCAACACTAGTAAATCCCAATATCAAGATTTCCCTTCGACGACAAACGAACACGCACAAAAACCATCCCAAATAAAAACAAACAGACCAACAGACGAAAGGGTCGCGCGACAGACAACCCACTCATTACACGAACACATACGGTGAACAACACTTGACGACAACACGTACGCGTGCCGCGCCTTTATTGTTCCGGCTTCGCGGAAAGGCCCGGCGCACGGAAGGCTTTCATTATGAAAAGCTCTTTGTCACGCTTTTCCGAAGGTCGTTTTCTTTTCGCGGTCCACTCGCCGCTGGGGCCGACGGTTGTTAACGCGACAATAAACGCGCCCGAGGGCACGCGGGGTTACTTTGCGCCGAAGTGGGCGGTTCATTAATCAGCCGCCGCTCTCGGCCCGGTAAACTGTGGAAAATGGTTGTTTTTTTCTTTTTCTTTCTTTTTGTTTTGAAATATTTTCGTATTTGTTTTGTGTTCTTTGTTGGACGTCGGTAGGAAATTTGCGCTTATGGGGTGCGATTTGCATAGTAATGCACACCTGAAACGATGGCCGGAGTCGGTCTTTTTTTTGTTGAAGTTGAAATATTGGGTGTGAATGTAAATATGAGTTGTTTTGTCGGGCTCGAAATTAACGAGTTGAAGACAAATTGATTTTTATTGTATGCTTTGAATATGTAAAAAAAAATTTATTAAATGGGTCATATAAAAATAATTTCTTATTGAAATCTATGAAGTTTTTCTCTAGATGATTATTTTATTTTTTAAGTTCAGAAGCAGATAATCAGTCTTGCATTATAATTCGTATTGTATGCTAGACCGAGCAGTATATTTAAACGTTTTTCGTAAATTAAAATGCTCGTACAAATCTGGCAGCGAGTTTTGTTTCTCGAGTTGCCATTTCCTTTGTGGAGACAGTATGAAAATTTTTGTATGAATAAAAATTCATATTATTTCAGAGATTTCTCATAACGACGATATTTCTAGTCGACTTTTCCGTAATGCCATAGCTTGCTTTCAGAAAATAGTGTATCAAAAGAAAAGCTCCGTGGAAAATCTCGGCGACGCGGATCGGCTTGTTCGATTTCATATCTGCATGAAAGTAACTCACAAGTTTTCGATTCGATATTAGTTAATTCGTTTCCTGCTGGAAATTTATAAACAATCTGAATGATTTTTGTAATGAATTTAAATTTTTGATACATCAATGTAAATGTAATTATTACAAGACGATAATGAATGTCCAGTTAATGTTTTAAAATTTATATTCACCCTGTTAAAAAAAAATTAGTGATAAAATATCAATATGTCTGTCTGGGTTTCACAAAGAAAAATCTTCTTTGGGAAAGAAAATATTACAACTTTCAAAGAATCATATGAATTTTAAAAGGGTTAAAAAATTCAACTGGATTTTCATCAGTTTTATGGATTTTTTTATCAAACCATTCGAACACTCTAGACTTCTAGAAAATTTTAATATAAACCATAAGTTATAATGCATTGAAATTTTCATTTCGGTTTTTTTCAAATGTAGCGTGAATAGTTCCAATACCTTCGGCGATATTGAAAAGTTCCCCCTTTCGCTGCAATATATTACTTATTTAATCGGAACCGCGGTAGTTTTCTTCGTAACTTTACCGCAAATACGTTCAATGGAGGAAATTTCGACTTGGTTCCAATTGTGTTCTTCGCGAATACGAATGTATGAGTCAAATTAAACCCCTGATTTATTGTGTACGTTTTGCCGTGGTAACGGTTAAATTATTTGAATAAGAATAAGGACATTTATTCACTATTGTCGTATCTAGCGGTGAAGCGAATTTTCAAACTCTTGATTTATAATATTGTGTGTCACGTTAAATTATCGTCAATATGAAAGGGATTTTTCTACAATAGATACGCGGTAAATTAAGAAAGTGTCGTTTTCAAGCACGCCCGAAACAGCGGGATATATCTCAGCACGATGCCAAAATGTGTCTCTATTATATCCCACACACGGCTATAAAATTAATTATATTACTTAGAATAAGTTTTACATATATTTAGATTATTTATGTGCATTTTATTTTTGTTTCAGGTGAGTACACGTGGATGTTTTTAAATTGCATTTGCATTTGACACGATATAAAATTACCTTGTTCGACGGTGAGTTCTTCAAAAATAATTGTATCATTTATGATGATGTATATAACATTTATGGTTTTATTATGGTTTGTAATTTTCCGCTTTCATCACAAATACTTTTCTGTGTAGAGAAATCGTCTCTTTGGTCCTTGATAAATAATAAATCAGCCACAATCTATCCCCCAGAGATTGTCTTGTAGCAAACATTTTTCTGTAAAATCTCCTTCAGCGGGATGGCGTACTCAGTATATTGCATCGTGTTAAGATTAACCGACATTCATTGTGTATTGATGCGGGAAATCGATTTTTCCCACATCTCGACGGGGCAATTTTTCCTGCTCCTGTATTTAATAATGGCTTATTTATTTACGCCTGCGACCTTTATATATTCATAGGCGATCCTTCTTATTTCGCCAAAGAGAAGGATAGGTGGCTTTAACTTTTCCCCAAACGTCAGGTGCGCGAAAAGACGAAAAGACGCCAGGTGTGCTTTTTCCTGCCGCTGAAAAGAAAACTGTCGGATTTTCCTTTTTATCGTTGAATACGTTTGGCTCTAATTTCATGACATAGTTTTCTTTAACATTCGTATACAATGTCGAATCTAGTGATGGTTTTATCATTCATTTCACCATCGCCTTATTTATCTAAAATACCGATATTGTTTTTATAACGGTCTATTTTGAAAATAGTATACAATATACTAGAAATATAAATATCGAAATAATCTTCCAACAGCACAGCTGAGTCACAGACTAGCTTCCGTATTGTAGTTATTGTTTTGGCGCGTGAGTTAACTTGTAGGAATTCACTAAGTGCAGAACGTCCAGCTTGATAGATTCATTATCCGCAGTAACGACTTAAAGTTTAAGCGCGACCACTTGACTAACAGTTAACTACAGACCATAGTAACCCAATTTTATTTGTGTATGCTCGTTTGTTGCAAATGCAGTTTCGCTGCGGCATTCGCCCACCCAGTAAAACTTGATCCAGCTTACGGCTTTGAGCGTCCTCCCGTTAAACAAGAATCGTTCCAATAACGTCCGTAATTATTTTACCATGCTATTCTATGCTAGCAATTGAAATTCGCTCTCGTGAGGCTTCTAGATGAATTTCGCCAACATATGTACGAGTCTGTCAAAGGTCGAGCTCCAGATCCGTGGGATGGGTGAGCTCGGAGCCGCGGAAGTAATTAACAAATCATCTGGTGGCCGAGCGACGGTTCATTGTTCGGCGGTTACGTTTAACAGGAAGCAAAGCATTCTTTGTATTTTCAGAAACGGATAGTGAACGAAGCGATCCTTCGAATCTGAATTTTAAGCCCTATTCAGCGCCGCGTAATGAATTTCGGTTATTCGAACCGATGAAACATAATTATACGCAACTAAATTTATATTCAAAATATTCCAATATAAATTCATATGATACTATCACAGATAGAAAATATCCGTTCTATATTAAGATTTCGCTTAGACGAGTACGTGCTGGATTTTCGCAGACACAATGTATGGGTCCGATGTCGTTATGGTGGGTCATGCTGATCAGTCGTGCTAAAAGATGATACGGCTTCTGACTTCCCGTCATTAGACGATTCGCTGGGTGGTTCGGCTCTCGTTCGTAAACACGTAGCAAACAAAGGCCAGAGGGACCTCAGACTCAGAGTCATAGACCTTTGGTGCATGCGGACAAACCGATAGACGAAAGGTCATGTTGCCTCATATGGCACGTCGTGCTTTCGTCCTTCCCCGTGCTGTGCGGCTAACGCGATCTGGAATATTCTCACATAGGGTTCTCTTATTTCAATTTTGCACGGCGCTGTTATCTGATTGCACGAGGAATGGTATTGGGGGTTTTCGCGTTTTGGTTTCTTTGTTGATAAAATTGCCGTTTTTATTCGATGTTACGTGAAATAAAATGATTTTTTTTGTTGATAAATTGTATCTAGTTCGCGCTCGTTACAGTTTCATGGACCTTTGGTCAGACTCTTTGTCGGCCGTATATGGAACGTAATTTATCTGGATATACGCGACAAATGATTTACTTTTGGTAAATTTATTTGATAAATAGTGAACTCACGAATATCGATAGCACCAATTTTTCTCCAACGTGTTTTATACGCGGAACCGAACAAATTTTATATGTGAAAGTACTAACTCATTAATTTTTAACTCATCCACACGAGTATCATCTTGTTTATTTTTGATACATTTTTATTCGGTCGTACGTAACAACATTTAACGAGCGAGTCCTCTCAAAGGTCCTTCAATGCGGAGATAATAAGATATCATTTTTACGGTTGGTAAAGCCGCTCCCCTCAAGAAAGCTCGTTCGCCGCAAAAGCCCACTGGCACACAACCTGCCGACGACCGTTCATTTTTCACGCACCTCGAGAGCGGAATTCTCGATACTCGAGATCGAAAACGAGCCAAGATCCAGTGCGAAGACGAAGATGTGCCTTTGTATGTCGCATTTCGTTGAATGAAATGTAATTAAGCCGCGAGCTGCCGCCACAAAGATGTCTGCAAAGTCTCGCCGCTGCCACAATGTATTCCCGGGGTTTAATCAACCGGGCCCTGTTCCCCATTCTACGTCGTTGCTCCCAGTGTGTGTTCGGTATATACCCTTCAGGATTATTAGGCTTTCATTTATGCCTTAGCCCCGGTATGAAACGGACCAAGCTTTTATCGGGACGTCCTGATTATCCTCCGCTTAAGACCCGCGTCCGAGTTTAATTGCGTCGTCTGACAGAAATTAAACGACGTCACGCTTTATGTCCTTTTGTTGACGTGGTTCTGATTCATAACTTTTGTGTATGGACGAAAACAAATAAATACGATGCGCGTCGAATTTTCCGCTTTTCCGATCCCATCGTCGTCCCACACCGCTTTGTATTCTAGGAGCGCTCGCGTGCGATACGAACGAGCCTTTCGCACTTTTTATACGTCAATAAACCTCAGTTCTATCATCCTAGTTTAGGTTCAATGGATCGTAAACACAGTAGAAAGATCTTGTAATAATGTATAGGTGTTTTCACGCACCCTCTCATCTACGAACGCACGTGTGTTCACTCGTGAAAAAACGCACTCTTCTCGTCGCGGAAATCTTCTTTTTTATTACAGCAAATAAAAATAATTTGAACGAATTAGGTCAAATTTTTTTTGCCGACGGATGTTGACATTTATTTGAAAGTTTTGCACGTTCCTAGTTAACATCGTACGCGTTGTTTCGATAAAAAATTCCTTAGCGTCGCGCGTTTCACAGCCAACATTTGCACCGAGTGACACAAAGGCATTTCTCGCACTATGTACGCGTTGTTTTCGCAATGCTGTACAAATTTTAAAATACCCGTTTCCCGCTTTGCATTTTTCCACGAAAGCCTCGTCATATCTGTGTCAAGATCCGCGGAGCACCGTGTGTGCTCGCGAAGGGTGCACACGCGAACTGAAGAATGCCGAGTTCGCGCTTCTCAAAACATATTATTAAAATATATTTCTTTCGCGGCGAAATTAATTATAACGCCCTTTCATAGCGCCGAACGCGCGGCATGGCAAACTTTTGATAAAACAATCGCTTAAGTCTTCTGGGTGCGGATTAAAGGTTCTCGAGTTTGTTGAAAGCGCCGCATATATTGTCTGCGCCCGAGAACATGGCGTACACATATCATAATTTCGCCCGAGGGCAAGGGGATTTGTGCGATTTGAACTTTTACCTCGTCAACTTTCAACGCCAGAATACGAGAGTTGTTTGGGTAAAAAATCGCGCGAGACTATCGCTCGTTATCGCCTCTTGGCGGGTGTTGTTGAGATCAAAGTGTGTTACTTATTATAATATTTTGAAGATTTTTGTCTCGTTAATGTTGATTGATCGAATCTACAGAAGGGTATGAAAGCTTTATTTTATCAAATATTATTTGCATTTTCAATTGAATATTTTAAATTTTAAAATGAAAAATTATTTTCGTCGATTCAAACGATTTTGAAAATATTCGATAAAAATTCTGTTAGCGTCTCCTTACGAAATGCCCGAATATTTTTCGTGTAATTTATTAAAATTCCATTTTAAATAATCGACGATCGACATTAAAGCCTCCAAAGGAGAAAAAATCGCCGAAACGTTTAACAGTCGACATACCGATGACCATAATGACTTAAATGTTTATGTTATGCGGTCGCAACCGGTTGTTATTATCGTCGACGGCTAGAATTTCATTGCTTCTCTCTTCAATTAAAAGATACGAATGTTGGCATACTTCTTTCATTATAAATATTATAGGACGGTGTCGTTTCTTTATCAAATTACCGAAAGATATAAATGAACGGGTCATTTTCGTTGCCGCAAGTCGACAGGTTAAACAAACATTAATTCCTTGTCACTGTGATAGATGCCATTTTTCACCGGTTCGCTTATTTTTTCGATTTGTAATGTATACGCTTTTTCATATGACATTCCAGTTCGCTGCGCATCGAAATTGTTGTTCATTAAGGCGAGTTTTGTTAAAGTTTGGGAATGTTTCAATTTTAAAAAGTCTCACCCTGAACAATGCAAGCCTTTCTTAATTGGAACTTTGCACGCTAACCTTTCATCCCGCACTTGAGAAAATTACACTGTGTACGTATTTTTTGTTCCAAACAATTTGTTCTCATTCAAGTATGAATGGTAAAGTTCAAATTGAGTGAGCAGGGAAAAATTATTATTTTAATTGTTGTACTTAAGTTCAGAAAAAAAGTCGTCGTTGAAGTCCTTTCGTAAATTAACAAAAATTTCAATTTCATAAAATTATGTATAAATCTACCTGTATAAATCTGGTTTTAATATTAAAAAAGCAAGAATTTCATTAATTCATTGAGCTGATTAAATCTGAAATCTTTTCCGCGATTTCTGTACTACCTAAACGACGACACTCTCCCTTCAAGCGCCCGTAGTAAAATAGCTCCTTAATCGTCCCAATCCGGCATGTTGAACTTGTGGCCCACTCGTGGACGGGGAGAAGTCCTATTAAAAAAAGATCTCGAAACCGAGAAGTCCGAGATTGCCGAAGTTTAATTTTTGCCCGAGCGCAGAGCGGGGGATTGTTCCCGTCGAGAACCTCGTAATAGGCTTTTCAGATTAATGCTCCGGGTAGTCTCGGCCTCCTGCTTCCTTCTCATTAGCGTGCTTCCTAGCTAGGGCACGGGCAGAACCGCCGAGGCCAGAAGCGCCTTGCCTAATTTATACAAGTCACAGAAGCTGAGGCTGTTGCTGCTCCTCGTACTGGGCACTCTTCTCTCTCTCTATCTTTCTCTCTTACTTCGTCTCCTTGGTCTCCATAGTCCGGGGACGAACGAGGAAAATATCCGGTGTCCGGGAAGAGATCGGCCCTCTCGCCTTAATTGGGTGCTCGGTGAAATTGACTATTTGCTCCCGAGGAGTTGTACGGTGGGCGGACTTTTCGGGCAGGGTTGACAGTTGTCTTCGGTTATGTTAAAAAAAATTTAAAATATTTTTTTATGAATGCGTATGAATTTGATATTTTTTTGATTAAATCTTATATAATTCTTAATTATCGAATTGATAAGATTGTGTTACTGGAGTAAATTGTTTTAACAGTAAATATTAGTACATTATATATTTGATTGACGTCCATTTATATTTAAGTATAAATAATCAAAAATTATGTTGGATAACCCTGTTAAGTATATTATATTTAAGTCGACTCTCACTATTTTATGAACATCCATTAAGGTTTAATTTGATTTAAAATATCGTTTTTCCATTTTCATATTTTCACTTTTAATTGAGATTCTATTTATAGATGTTCAGAAAACCACTCATTTTATTAAAAAGGATTATTTTTAGGCATAAAACGTTTAATTAAATATTTTGATACACTGTTATTTTATTTTCAATTTAATTTTTGTGATTTTTATACACGTTGAAAAATATGCCTATTCTGTTTTGTTTCTCGGGTAGCTGAAGTATCCAAGTCGACAGTCCCTAATTAGTACGACCACTTTACATTGTGCAGGCTGGTGTTTTTCTCGCTCGCATACACGACCATTTTTATTTTTTCCCGGAAACCCCAGTTTCACTTTTATCCATTAAAACGTTGCGAATATCATCCTCGAGATATCTGACCCAGTAACTCGAAGCATTCTGCAATTCGCACAACCTCCAGTCCGGTCCGAAATTGCAAACAATGACGCAACGCGCAAAAAAGCAGACGCTATTGTAGTCTTGCAGCCAAGTCGACAAAAAAACGAGTTCTCGACTTCGCAATTGCAGCAGTTTGCAGTTTGTGACGTTTGCCAAGATCCGAGATGGCAATTTCGATCCGACGCCTTATCTGCGACATGTCTAATTACGACGTCGTTAAATGTAGCAGACACTGAGGATCCGACAAAGTGTAGGACTTGCAGGGATCTACGTAGGTGGCATTAGAGCTGGAGACCCTAGGAATGTGTGACAATCGGGGTGTGGTTCGAAATATCGGCCTGGCTCACAATGGGCGATGTGTGTGGGTTCGCGAACGTTTTGTATTCTAATGAAAACATTTATTTATACGGACACAGAAACCAGTATGCGTAGTGATCACGTCAGAGTACACTGTTCGAAATCGATCAACCCACGGGGTGGGACCTCCGTCCATTGTTTGACGCGCGATAGAAGAAGAAGTGCCCATCCGTTTGATTAATGGACGAAGTCGTATGAATGTTAATTAAGAAAACTTAGCGGGCCAAAGAATGCCTTTGCAGGACGGAGTTGTCAAACTTAATCCATTAATTAATACCCGGCAGCAGTGTGTGATTAAGTCTACGGTAAGCCGACTCGCGCTTAAAAAGCGGACAACCCTCGGGAACGGGGTACGGGAATTCCGCATTGTCGGCAACAATCGAGCCAACTTTCGGCGGTAAATCTGTCGAACCCTTTCAGGTATTCAATTCGCCAGTTTTGTCCGAAAACCCGACGAATTTTCCGGATAGATAGATAGATAGATAACGCAGCTTTATGGCCCCGTTTGAATTGTTAACGAATTTATATTACGGCGCGGGCGACACACACCCGCTCCGAGACGGTTTTGAATCTTTGATGTTGTATCGTGTTAAATTCATATTATTTCGCCGCGCAGCGTGAATCATATGTTACTTTGTAGCGTTTAATTAATTCGCGTGCGCCGTGTGAAGTGGCATTACCGCCGCAATCGCTTATTATCCGCTCGAGTGTGTCTTCAATGTCTCTATTCATGCTTTAATTCGATTCAGATATTTTAAATGGATAATTTTATATAGCCACAATGGGCTTTTTAATGCGGCGCTAGTATAGAATCGCGTCTGTTGGAATTTTCGTACTTATCCTATTAAGATAAGGCGTGTTTGAATAATATGCAATGGAAATTTTAATCTAATGTAAATTCTGTTTGATATGATTATCTAAGCTTTTTTCAATTACATCTATGAGATTACGTTCGTATGAAACCTTATATATTTTATATTAAATATATAAATAGACGTGTTTTTGTAGAAATAAAAAAAAAAAGATTGGAGTTGAATATATAATGTAATAGAAAAAAAAATCACTTACTGTTGGCACCCATAGTTTTAAAAATTCTAAAATAATAGCATCTAATAATTATAGACTGTGTTCATACAATCATAGTCGATCTACCTCGCAGCTTTTACCGTGAAACAAGAAGTGAAACTCTCATTGTGTTTGATCAGCCCTTGACCTCGGCGTGTCGAAACGCCATCGTCGGCAATGGCACTCGTTCTATTATATACGTATCCAAATTACGTACCCGAGAGACGTTCTCGTAATGCGTTCACCACTACTTTGTACAATGGCATTCCGAATCACAAATTATTTATATATATCGAGTAACACTCCCATATACCCTAGAGTTCGTTTTTATTCATAAGTCAAAGGATAGGCCTTCGTCTCGGCCGTGGGCGGCGTTAACATAATCACTTTCTTCACGATTAAATAAATTGTCATCGTCTCGGGTGTTGGGCGAGATTCTAATTTCGGACACGTGTCCCTTTACGGCCTTATTTTTTAAGTGAATTATTATATTTTTTTTTACACAAAACGGTTTAATATGGACCGCCCATTGAATTATCGGGTTTTGACTGAGCTTTTTTTCACTCCCTTTATTATCGCGTTAAATAAACGGGT
The DNA here is from genome assembly GCA_028571205.2 of Hydropsyche betteni. NCBI lineage: Eukaryota > Metazoa > Arthropoda > Insecta > Trichoptera > Hydropsychidae > Hydropsyche > Hydropsyche betteni. The sequence continues at coordinate 69,767 of JAOXNN020000054.1, read as the reverse complement.
TGACCTCAGCGTTCTCGGCGAGCGCGTGTTTAATATGTAAATACCCCGCTATAAATTTCAGATATTTTTTTTTCAGTTCACTTTCACCCTTCTAGTCTCACCAGGCCGTGTTCGCTTTCGAACTGGAAATTTTCATAGTTTTTCCCGTTTAATGCGCCATTTCGAAGGGATTTTTTTTTTTTCGTTTTCCCTCCGGGCGAACATCCGACGCTTTCTCGAAATAAAATGTACGGAGCGATTTTTCGGCGAGCGAATCCGTATAATTTTGTTCGGTTTTTATTTTCGTATGCACCCAATCGGGACCCGGCTTTACTCTTTTTATTTTTATTTTCGTTCTTGCAGTGCGGTTCCGCTTTTTTTGTTTCATTAAGATAAAGCGTCGATTCAATCTATTTCGTGAGTCATTTCGACGTATGAAAATGTCCATTTGCTGCGTGTATATTGCATATTGTTGCCGTCGAACACGGAACGAAATCATATACGCGATTCCTTTTATGACTTTGCATTGCAATATTGAAACGTCGTAATGTACCCGCATATTGTGATGCATTGCGTTCGATATGTACTCTGTGTTATAAATTCTTGGATAATTTACGTACTTTGCGATATTCAATATTGCGAGCTCATCTGAATGATATTATCCGAGTATTATGCGCAATTGAATATGATAACTTTTTCTGTTTTCTTGTTTTATAAGTCAGAATTGTTGAATTTAAATGTAAATTTTAATACCGAATGCGATGTTTTATTTATACGTGCACGTCAGAATTTCATTATGGTTATTCTATCTCTAGAATTTAATATATAAAACCTAAAATACGACCGGTAAGAAATATTATTTTCTCCATACAAGTATACCTATAGGTGCTCCAAAGATCAGTATGTGGGAGAAATTTAGTTTATGAATATGTATGCGGTTTCGTACATACGATGGACTATGCAAATATCGTGCATATATATTTTTTTAATGTCACAGTATTCCACAATATTAAAATTTTCGCACAACGGACAACTTCGTTAAAAAGTTTATACTCGTGTATTTCATAGAAAACTTTAATTATGCTTTGTGATGATAAGACTTAGAACGGCTTTTTGCATGCAACGCTCGTCCTTTATCGATTGCTTTTATCGAGAAACGAATCCATAGTAATTAATAAATTAGTCGAGGAAACTAGAAATTTGCATCGTTTGTTATTCATTAAATTTTCAGACTCCCATTAATTACATAGCCATAACTTTCAGGCTAAAATTATACAATACCGAATTTCGAATAAATGCAATATGAATCATTTAGTAATTGAAATTCAAAGTCACATGTCGAGCTCTAGGCAATTTTCATAGTGGCTCGTTCGAAGCATACAATTCTGAAACTCCGTATCCTGCATCGGTGATAATCTCCACATGGTGAGTCCGATTTAACTGCACACGAAGTTTTGAATCAAAGCGAACTGCTCCGCTGACGATTTCTATTCCGTAAATTTCCCGTGTCATGCATATGAAGCTTTCTGCACAAATGATTCACTGTGCAAAGCTTATATACGATTTAAATAAGATGCCGGGTATTTTTCTACAATTTCGCGTTGTTCGGGTGCTCCTTCATATTCGCGTTTGTCTGGGTTGAATCGATGCCTCCTCTTTGCCATTCAAGCGGAATTTTCCCGTGTCGATACCTTCCAAGTCAAAGGAAATTTCACAGTCTAAAAACCAAAGTGACGACGTATTAAATAAAGTATTGTTATTGTAGTTTTTTGTTGGATATTAAATTGAATATGATGCATCTAGTTTGTTGCCGTTGCTGACTCGCTTCGTAGTTAAAAGTTTATATCCTTTTATAGAAATATCCTTTTAAGAATTTTTTAACGGCAAAAAATTCGAAAAATTCACGGCTCATTTGCAATTTTAGTTTTCAGTTAGTTGAAAACTTTTAACGAGGAAGTGAGTTTTTCGTATCCGATAAACAGCTCTTTACTTTGTACTACTTCAATATACACACTTCTTATAAATTTCGAACCGAATAACGTAACAGAAACTAGTTACTATTATTATATATTACACGTTCTTGATTTTTGTATGAGTAAAGTAAAATGTATAGCATTTAACTTGAATCAATGCATGTACGTAAACTAAATTAGCACGATTGGTCAGATTTCAAATCCAAATTTTAGCTTGGGGTTATTCAGGATAATAATTAATTTAAAGTAGTAATTCATCTTAAAATATCCAGAGAGAACTCTGGTAAAATTTAATTTATCAATTTACGTACAAATCATACGATTTTCGTCGGAATATTTTCCACATTTTCTCGATGAATCCTGACCGGATTCATATGTGAATATACATATCCGCTCGTCTCTCATTCCGACAACATAATACGGTTTCGGTTTCGTCGATCCGCAAATCCTCTTATCTTAATAGAGCCGGTAATCGCCGGACTCGCGTAATTTCGGCGAACTGTTAAATGTGCGAGAACCTCACGTTTTTTCCAAAGCACACACACACACACACACACACACACACACACACACACACACACACACACACACACACACACACACACACACACACAGCTTTATTTTTTTCCCGGGCCTTTTGTCTTTTTGCACCAAGTCCGCATTGACCCAACGGCGCATTTAACCCTCGACACCCTGGGGCCATTAACAGTGTCGCTGACAGCGAATGCGTCGAACGAAACGGCACCCCTTAAATGGAATTTTCCGGGATTTTCCGATTCGGAGCGCGCCCTATTTTATTCCGTAGGATACGCTTTCAAATCGAATATCCGCGTCGTTTATTTGCTGTTAATAAACGTCCTGTTTCGCTTTATTTTGACGATTTTACATACTCGCATATTGGAGTTGGGAAAAGTTTTATGTTTCATTCCGGGCACGGATTTTCATCCGTCGCCATCGGAAGCCCGAGGTTATTGCACAGCCGGAACTGAGGCCAGACATCATCATGCCACCGGAAACATGTTCAACTCTCATAGGTGTAGGCGTACGTGATTTCAACCATTTGAACTTCGAGCAAACGTTTCGAACCCTTTGAGTGGTTTTGTGTTTGTTCGTACGTTTATTGAATCGTTGGTTATTGAATTTTTTATTGAATCTTTTTTTCGAATCGTCAATGTAAATTAGGATGTTTTTTTATCATTTCGGAACGGATGTTTTGTTTCGTTCACGGATGGAACGGTGCATCGGCTTACTAGAGTCGTTTATATTAGCGGCAACGTTTGGTACAATTCCAGTTGGCAGCGAGTACTATTCATAAATTTTTCGCGTACTTGCTTGAGTGTTTTATTACTTTTTTTTTCGGTGGAATGTCGAATAATATTTTTATTGAATCGAGTTATTAATTCACAGCTTGAAGATTTATTTGGTTATTATTTTTGGAAATTGTGTTGCGCATATTGAATTTTATATGTTTTCTAAATCTGAAGATTTCTTCACAGAATTTTATTTCAATCGTGATTTAAAATAGTCTTTCTATCGTTTATAAATATATATTTTTTTTATAATTTATACAATGGAAATTGAGTTGTGTTGTCAATCAATTTTCTTCTTTCATCTCTACGATTTGAAATATTTATTCACACATTTCGAAACTGGATTCATAAGACGCTGAATAACGAAACCACTATAAAACACAAACCCCACAGACTTCTAGAAATATGAATTTCATTAGCATAAATCCCCGAATTTTTTATTCTTAATTACAATTACGATTCCGCCGACTAGACAATTGTACGAAGAGGACCGAATTCATTAGCGGGGTCGTCTTTTTGCCCCAGGCTCGGCGTTTCCAAACTTTCTTTTTTCTTCCAACACATTTCCAAATCCGACCCGATTTTCAGCCAGATTTTCAGAGCCCACCCTATCAGAGCCGGGCCAAAAAAACCGCAGTCCCACTTCGGTCGGCGGCGTCGGGACGAGCTTTGTCATCATTACCGGCCGGGAAGTCCTTCGCTAATGATTCCGCACGTACATCCACGTGACCCTTTTCCCGGGTCCTGAGGGCATTTCGCGAATCTGCGGTCCGGGGGCCGATTCCTGAGGGAGTCCCTTTTTCGGGACCGGATTTGTTAGGTGGGATGGCTGCGTATTAGTTGGCGGTCTGGCGAATTGTTCGGCGCAGGTAATTGATTTTCAAATGCGTCCTGGGAATAAATAGAACGGTGATCCATAAGTTGAGGGTTTGACCCTTCATTTGGCCGTGACTCGTCCGCTCCGTTTAGTGCTTAATTTTTAATTTTATTTTTTTAATATTGATTTGTTTTATTAACTTTCTTTTTTTTTGTTTCAGGTGAGTACATTTTCATTGAATTTGACATATAAATTGATCGTTCATGTGGTAAGTTTTTTTTAATAATTGGTTGAGTGTATACGCAGGTTTGCAAAATTGACTTTTTTGAAAAGTGTTTGATTGGTATCTATATTGTAATTTTGCGGTGCTAAATTTGAATATGGTATTTATTTTTTTCTATCACGTAAGGTTTTTCTAGATGTAAGAAAGGTAAAAAATCCGATAAAAGATAAAGGAAGGTGGTGTAAATTCTTTATGAATTTTCGCCTGTATTCATTTGTCTTATTGTCCCTCTTCAACATCCAGCAATAGTCTACAATTATGTTAACATTTCATCTTCCGTGGTTATGTCATGGTAATTCACATTTTACTAAAAATTATCGATAACTACCCTCAAATAAAATAGATACTGAAAGTAAGAATTTTTATAATAACATCTAGATATTTGGGTAACATTTATTATGATGTTTTTCCATTAATTTGCATCTCAAAATCTATAAGAAATCATTATTCAATTTCAGACACCTTTACCCATAAATACCTGTGTTATTAATACGAATCAATATAAAATTTTCTTTTTATGAAATTTCGCGTGTTGAAGTTCTGAAGTTTTGTAAAATTGTATTGAGTTTCAAATATTTTAAATGGTTGTTGCATGTAGGTCATAAAAAAATACTAATCAGTTGATAAACTATCACCGATTCGTAAACTTTCGAAGCACACACTATTCAGCAGACGAAACGAAGTTTATGCATTTTTAACGTTCGATTGAAACGATACACAAGTACATGAGAGTGAGTAGTTAAATTTTTACAATGAAAACAGGAAACACGGTCGATGAATTCGGCAGTGGTAATAATGCATCAGCCGGTACGACATTCGATTCGTTCAAATTATTAAGTAGAACTAATGGCGTGTCTGTCGTTAGCGAATTTACTACCTCGAATCGCAATCGGCGATTCTTTCGACTGTAGAAAGAATACGGCTCTCTTTGTTCGAAAGCAAATCCAACATCGCCTCACAATCGGTCTTCATCCGCGATTGTGTGGATAAGAACGCGCATTGTCGTCTGTTATTATTATGTATAATGTTTTTTTCTCGTTTCGGTGGCGTGGGAGCAGCTTCTTTCACCTGCATTCCTCATGGGGCTTTAAGTCTTTGGTTTATCTGTTTTGGGGCTCAGAGCAAATAATCCGGCTTTACCGAGACGCTTTTACATGACCCCGATATTTCAACGCGCCGACGTTATGATACGCAACGAAAAAATAAAAATGGTAAAATGTATTTACGAAAGCGCGCTCGTAAGTTTGAGAGTTTCGAGTAGTCGTCGTCCGTAGTTTAGTAATAGAGATGCAAGGAGTTTGTAAATTTCTTGCGCAATCTTAAATATTTATGGATATAAGTTTGGAATAGAGTGCATAAGTTTTTTATAAAAAAAAAAATCAGGGTGATGTTTCATATTTTTGAATCTTTTTTATTAAGATTTATTCAATTTGATTCTTGAAAGACCAACTTGCTGATAGTTTAAAATACACGTACTTCACTAACACGGTGCAATAATTCCATGCACGTTGCCTAACTTCTAATGTTAGTTCGCGTACGCTTTCGATTCACATTTCCATGGTACCATATAGTAATCTAGTTTCGGGTGGACGAAATTGCAAAATTATGTATAGTGCATACAATTGTACTTGATTTCACAGAGGATAATGTCGTTACCGTGCGCTTTAATTAGTCTGGATATGCACAAGTGGTTTGCCGAATATATAATAGTTCGATGTACCGCTTGCATTACACTCGAACTAGATCGTCTTTCCGTTCTTCATTTAGATATTACACAGATCTAGCCAATACAAACGATCGGATTGACCTTTAACAGACCCACATTATGCATGACCTTTCGCTCAACTCATCAGTCATTTCCGTCCATTTTTTTCCACGGCGGGGCCATCGAGGCGTCGAAAAAAAAGGCTGTCTATTTAAATTTTTGCCACTTTCGTCCACTTCAAAAGCATATGTGACACACACGCTGGGGGTGGAATATCGTAAATTTCGGTTCGCATGCGTGTGCGTGGTATCATCCCTTTGCACGAAAAGAGACCTCTGCTCGTAAAATGCGGTGGCCCTTTGTCCTCTCTCGGAGAGTTGACGTCTTTCCTACCTGACCCGAATACTTCTCGTCGTCATGGACATCCCAGAAATTTCTGACAGGCTGAAAACGCCCACATTCAGATGCGATCTTTCGCAGAAGTCGTTCCCACGGAGACACGGTCGTCTTTCAAGCACCTGGATTTTTTTCTAAACACATTCCACTTTGCACAATCTGCACGTATTGTTCATTGTGTATATCTGTCTACCTAAAACCTTGGTGCATCCAGTTTTATTGCATTTCCACGAGATGTGTCTGAGACGACGACCACAAAGACTAATGCGTCTGCAATACTAATCGCTTTTGGTTGTTTGAAGACACTTTCAAATAGTGCAGTGCTAGGTACAAGGAGGCGATGTATTTCTAAATTATGGGACGTGTGTGTAGTTTGCGATAAAACGTATTGCAAGGATGCATTTAGAAGCGGTCTTTGGGGAATTCGAAGAGGTCGTTTACTTCGATAAGAAGGATTTTTATTGCGCTCTCGTTTGTCACATGTTCCTAAAGAATTCCGATAAAATTTTTGTCGTGAATATCATTTGACATAAATTAAATAATTTGTCTAAGCGCGTTAGATGCATCTCGAGCTGTACATTAAAAATAATGATATTTTTTATGTACATACAGGGTCAATTTCACTTGTAGACACGGCTGGAATGCCGCTTAGGATTCTCGGATTAGAAAAAATGTCGCTTGGGGTCCCGCATAACCAATATTTCAAGTAACAGATATCCCAGATGGGTTTCAAGTGTTTGGTTTTTAGAGTTTTGGCGCCAACGTATTTATCGTTCACTCTCCGACCGTGATTATGAGTGAAAAAATAAACAGGCGTGTGAAACGCGCACTGAGTAGATTCGCTTTTTTCCGTTACGTCGTTCCCCGTCGTATATAATCAATCAAAACCGTTTTAATTTCATGTTTTTAAACGGTTGGCGCACAAAGCTCGTTTACGGACGTATGAATAATCAAATGAAAATTTGGACGGATATCGCGCGTAGAGGTTTAAAACGTAGACGAGTGCGACATTTTGATGTGTGGATTTTAATCCCTTTATGCGCGTCGTCGGCGGGTTTAATTGTGAAAAATGAGGGTGAATTTGAAATTTTTTGCCGACCGCAGAAATTGATTTTTCATTTACATGATACTCGTGTTTATTAAAACAATATGTGGCACAATGTCGACTTTTATATTTTCTGTTTATTCTTATTGAATTTTCATTATTATTTGCGTTCAATATCTTTGCACATATTTATTGATAATTTTTTTTATCAATTTTATTTTATTATATTGATGTTTCACTAAAAAATATAGATCAAATATATACAATGTTATTGAATATTTATTTTCGATTATTAAAAATATTATTTTCGTTCGCAAATATTTTGTCGGATAAAATCAACGATTTATTACACCGAATAAATAATTCATTGCTATTGATGATCGGCTGAATTCCAGCTCGTCGCATAATTTTCCTTTTATCGAGAAGCACGTAACTTCTCATCCCTTATTATTTTTCCGGGAATTTTCCTAATGGATTACGCTCGCAGTGTCACCAGGTGTAGATACGATCGATCCTTTGACGCCACAAATATTTGCTTCCGAATGTAAAACTCGATACGGATCGCACTTGGCTTGCGAACAACCTTTAAAATCCGAAATTCGCTCTTGACACCAACATTAATTTGAAATTTAAAACACTAGCAATGGTCGAGCGTCGACAACAATAACTCTTTTGAGACAGAATTGCCCACGAGACGCGAAACACCTATAATTATTACGCGGGATAATGGCTCCGATTACGACAAGGATTTCAAAAGCGACACCTACCCCTAGCTTGTCCGGGCTCTCTGGTCTATTAAGGGTCGGTATCGGATAATAATCGACACCACCTTCGTGGCTCCCAGGATTATCCCAGAGCTGGAATAATATTCGCATCCCGCCCGTGGAACGTTGACCCGTTCCTTCCCTGCGGCGTCGTAACCTTTCTCACACCATGCAAGAAGCTCTGGATTGCTTTGCCGGGAATTCTGGGGAATCGCAGGGTCTCCCGGGGGCTGAGTGGGATCGTCGTCGTTAGTGTTATTGCACTGATTACCAGAAGACGACCACAGTATCCGCGGGCCGAAACCGCGTCATAAGGGCTTTTTTATGGCGGTCGTGTTTCAGGCGTCTGTAGTATTTCACTTTCGATATGTTGATGATGATGGCCTCCGAAAATAAGGTTCGATCGGGTCGACGATAGGATGTTATCCGACGGTCGTCTGAGTGGATGAGCTTCCGTCCAATACGGTTGTAAATCTTGAATGAATTCGGCTACGAGTAATATTTTCGGTGTTTATATCCACCGCCCGTGGATTATGTGCGATGGGGTTTTATCCGTGGATTATATGTGAATGATCTTTCATAAAAATGTTCAGTTTCCGTCGATGGCCTTTGTTCGCGGCGTTTCGGTAACAATGCAATATTTTTTCATTGTTGGACGAATTAAGAGGTTCCTGAAATATTTCAGAACATTTTTGATGTCTAAAATATGAAACTGTAATATTCATTTTTAATGAAGCAGTATTCACTCGAGTTTGTATAATATTATACAAAGAATTTTTATGTTCTTCAAAAAATTTCCAACCTTCAATTACAATACCTTTTTTTTTTTTTTTTGAATGGCTGTCATATTTATACACGTTATTTATGTCAAATCATTTTTCACGTACTTTTTTTTCTATAAAAATGCCCGAACGCTTTTGTTGGAAACGTATAATTTCTTTTTCATTTTAATGTAGGTACTACTCGAGATTTTCAATAAATTTTCGAAAAGAAAACGTTTTATACGAAAATTCAAATTTTCATTTCGCGTTCTTCTGAAAATAATCGAGTGGTCAATCGACCAAGGTTCATAAAGCTGCGCGCATTGAAAGCCAGTCATTTTATTGTGTATTGAAAATTCTATTTGCCCTTGTCAGAGAACGATTGAAATTGAGTACTCGAATATTTATTGTACTCCACAACATACGACTCGATATCTCAGAAGGATATTTATACAAATCGTATACAAAACATCTTTGTAAACTGTATGTATAATTGTTGTTTGATTCCGACGAATCACGTGCTTCTGTCGTAATAAGTGACACGCTAATTGGCAATTCTAACGGTTCGCCGAATCCAACAATGCGAAAACTGAACATTCGTAAATATATTTTAATTTTGTGGGTATCAATTCTATTTGTAATGATAAATTCGCATTTGTACTGAGTTCGAGAGTACTTGGCTCAGGCCTTACGGGTAGATTCTTTTAAGCGGAGACTTCGGCAGGTTTGTTTTTCTAGGACTAAGAAACTTATTACGTCTAGTGAACTACTCGTCAGGATGAGGATTAGATCACGTATGACTCTTGTACTATTTCAGTGTAAATACATACAATCACCTAAAAAGTCGGTAGCTTCACTAATCCGTACGAAAGTTTACTTTGCGGGAGGGATATCGAGGAAGATATTTGAGTGTCGCGCAAGAAAGAGCGTTTCATTTTCGTTCTTAATTAAAAACTATATTTAACGTAGGAAACTTTGAGAGAATGAAGTAAAGTTTATGAACATATGAACTTAAATTATGTTTGATTAGGCGAGACAATGCTTTAAATTGTAAGTGATACATATGAGAATGAATATCATTACTTATATTCCGGGAAGATTATGTTCATCTTCCAAATTAATTTTAATGAGCGTTAATAATGCTATATATTCATCGTTCGAATAGAAGGGTAACAAATTTAAAATATTCTATCAGTTTTAAAAAAGAACTACGCATTATAAAACTTATTAAAAAATTTTGAGATAAAATATTGCGTACATGGTACATTGAACATGAGTCGGAATAGGAGTCCATTTACAAGGGAGTCAAAAAAGTTTTGATTGATCGCTGTTATATGAGAAATTTTTCGACCTCTAAGGTTTTTATAACTTTTTATAACTCTGATAATATAGAAATTCGACTTTTAAACTTAAACTATTTATTAGACGAAAATTCAACGCGAAAAACATTTTTCATACAACAAAACACATCCCCCACTCAAATTCAATTCAAATTAAATCAAAATAAAAACCTTCAAATTTCCAAATCTACACACAACACGTCTATCAAATCAACACAAACAACAAAATCCAAACTCCGCACCGGACCACAAACGAGCTTTCGCGCGACTCTCACGTTTATAAAAACACCATAAAAACACATCAACGGCCACGTGACTTCCCCGCACGTGTTCCTCCTTCATTTTCCCCCCCGACACGTACGCTTTCCCGGGAAATTTTCCGGCTGCACAGCCTTCGCAGCGGCGTTTGATATCGGCGTGTTTACGGATCGCGATCCTTAGGACCTGCCCTAGGGCCCGGCGTCTAGGGCCAGTCGCGCCGCGGACGCCGCGCGGACGGCCGCCCTCGCACGCGCGCTCTCTCCGGAAAAACGCGAAAACACACGTAAATTTTCCCGAGAAAATGTAAACAATAGAGGAAAACGAATCTAGGACGTTTTCTCGATCTTCGCGTATATAATTCGATAGGGTTAATCACTTTGATATGCGAGTTTTTCGCAGTTGAACTCTTTGCGTTTCCGATATTTTTAAAACGGTCCACCCTTATAAAAAAATATCCACCCACGTGATTTTGTATTATTTTCGGCATTGTTCAGATTTTATACGTGAGTATTGTTAGAAAGATAATTTTTTTTTATTTTGAACGATATAATTTTATTTAATTCCGTATATCCGACTTGACATTTCTTTTTTTTTTTTAAATTTTTTTTCAACGTTATTTCGTTTTGTGAAAAATTCGTATACGCTTCGCGAGGAAATTGTACATTTTCGGGTATCTCTCGAACGAGGTGATTTATAGCGTCACCTTCGCGTGTTGCATCGTGTTACCACGTTAATGTTTAAAAGCGAAACCTTGTATAGTTGGTTACGGGGCTAACTTTTAATAAATGTGTTTTTGCAAATGACGAATGTGTGTAATTTGGTATGTATTTTTATTGTTCATAACGATTTTTATGTGTGGAAAATGCTTTCTCGCACGTGATTATTCGATCATAACGTCTGTCGCTATGGCAACATAACAACCACAGAAAAAACCTTTTTTTAAGTAAAATAAAATATAAAATATTTATCTGGTTGATTTAAAGTACCTTAAAATAATCGAGCGAGTTTGTTTCAATCTGATTTCGTATTAGAGATTCAGTTTGCGGGTTCTTAATTTGTGCTGATTTCGTTCACAGACAGAATTTATATTAAGACGTAATTACAGTTAAAATTTCCTTTGTGCCTTTGTAAATTATTTAAATTTTCAGCGGAAGAAATCGAAATTTCGAAGAATACTAACATGCGCATTCCTCGTAATATGATATTTTCGACTAGTGAAAAATGATCGAAAGCACTCCAATATACGTAAGTGAAAGCTGTGTATCTGAGCTTTAATGTTGACCTAAGATCTAAGGTGAAAGGCGAAAGACAATTAAATGCCTTCACACCTCCCACATGGTGAGTTCCTATTGTTCTCAAGGCACATAATTCCTTTTGAGCTCATTTTACATCAGAAAGATGTGTGTAAAGCTTTCTGTTATCGTATCACAATGTGGATTGTTTCGCCTACCATCAAGGTTTCATTGCTGTAGTAGAAACGTTTTTATTATTCAGGTATTTTTTTCCATATTGGAAACTCTCCCAACATTTTACGAGAATATTAAACATTCAACTGAGTCATTAACTCTTACCATCCCATAAAATGGCCCAATCTTTATTGGATAATTTAAGTGTAAAAATAAAATTACTTAATTCTTGTTACCACCCTCGTTACTTCGATAAAAACTTTATACGAAGGTCTATTTACGATCTTTTTTTATTTATTTAACGATCGAGCCAGCTCTGAAACTCCGCTGGAAAATAAATGTGGCTAAAATTTTTTGTGGAATGTAATATTAAGGTTTTATTAATTTTTTAAATATACACAATACGTACGGAATTGCTATTCGGAAAAATCAAAGAATTTTTTATGTCAAAAAGGGTGTTCTACAAAAGAAGATATAAATTTAATATCTCGAGGCATTGAGACAATGACCTTTGTTTTCTTCGTTTACGTAATCTTATTTTTACCTTCGATTCAAAAGTTAATTATATTTTTTTCCTAAGCATTCCGTATTGTTTGCGTCCTTTTGAACATTTAACATTTATTTACATTCAACAAAAATCGCAATGCGTAAAATTTAAATATTGATTGTTATCAAAAGCGGCGATCTTTTGACCCGTTAAATTTAGCCATTATTCGTCGTTCACCATTGTAAAATATCAACGCATAGAATTCGGCATCTTCAATCGGGGCGACTCTGAACGATTTTCCTCAGCTAGGAGAGACGAAGAGAAAAAAAGTTCTTTGTGTGTAAGTTTGGCATAAAAAACGGTGCACAACCTCCACTCTTCCGATATTACCCTTGCGATATCGCTTTCTATACGAAATCTTGCGAGACGTGAAATTTCGCACTTAATTCTCGCCGCAATTTATTTCTCCCCTGGCGATCTTTTTTGGCCGCAGGAGTTTTACCTGTTGTTTCCGTTTGGGAAAAATTCACTATCGACGATTTTTCCACGAGCCGATAAGGTTAAGGTAAGGTTTTTTTCATGCATTGACTCCGCACCAGCTTTCTCGGAATCCTTTGTTACGCTGTCCGGTGTTCACGCTGCTAAATTTACATTTGAATCGGTGGAACCGATTGAACGGGGGCGTAAACTACCACAAAATGTGCGGTAGTGCTGTTGGTGGAAAACCGGAGCTTAATTTTCGAGACAGCTTCGAATCGTATATTAAAAGTGGAGTAAATTGCACTGAGAGCTTTCTCATTTGTACGCGTTTTGTTTTCGCTTTAGCGACCGAGTCCGACAAGACTGAGTTTAACTATGTATTTTCTTCTCTCTTTTTGTGCGAGTCGAATAGCCTTTCAAAGTATGAACTCTGTCTTTTTAATATCATCTTTTCAACAGTTTTTCGTTTTGAAAGAAGTATTTTATTGAACAACGGAATAATAAAACTTTTTGTAGGACGAATAAAAGAAAATTTTCAATGTAAATATTGTTGTATCGGTTATGATAACGTGATAATCTCGTGTCAAAAATTTCACAGAAAACAGAGCTTTCCAAAATAAATGCCGCCGCGAAATATGGCACATGTAGGATTATTTTAAGCTCGGATTCCAGAATTTAGAATTGCTTTAGGATTGCGGAAATCTGTGATTTCGCGAATTTATTCCCAAATTTAATACACTATCAAATCACATCTGTCAACTTCTCACGGCGCGAGCAATTAAACTCAAGCACTTTTAATAAATACGGATTTATTCGATCCCGTACGATTTTCTTTGATGCGTCGCCGCCGTTCCGGGAAAGTCGTCCTCTTTGCGCTTTATTAAATTTCCATTAAAGTCATTACGCGGACAGCCACGTCGGATACAAACAAAGAGCCTACATTTTTCGCAAACATACTTCCGAGCGCCTTTTCTATACCTCCACTGCCTATTTATTATTATAATACGAGCGTGTTTTCGGGACATTTTTCTCCCGGGAGATAATTCGTTTACCGGCACTCGGCTTTTCAGCTCGTTCGAGCGGCATACAGTCCCTTTTGTGAAAAATCATCACCCGCGGCCCTTCGGCCGATTTTTCCGCTTATACGCCGGTCTTAATCCGTCGAGTGTCTACACATGACGATGGGTATAAGCTTTCGCGTCATTATGCGTACACCCTGTTGTACATCGGGATTGGGTCGGAGCCGGAGCTGGGGTTTGGGACGGTTCGGGGGTGGTGTTAAACGATGGCGTGTCATTTGCATGCGAGGAAACTTATCGATTTTATATCAAACGTCGCGGAACAAATTGACTTCAGACGATGTATTTCAGGCCCGCGTATTATTTTGTGGGTGTGTGTATATAAATATAATGTGTATTTTCAGCGACGTTAACGAAAATCGTAATGTATGCATATGTATGGTAATGAACGCCTCTCGATTTAAATAATAATGTATGCGCGTAAAAGTTATAGATAGGTTGCGTGCAAAATATGAATAACTTAATTCTTGTTTGGATAAAGAATAATTACGGTCGTTTGATCAATATGCATTGCCGATTATTATAATTTTGTAGAAATCGTTATGGTTTCTTTTAGAATATGGTCTGAGTTTCAATTTCAACATGTTCGCTCTATTTTAATGTTTTGTTGGATTGTTTTTATAATTTAATCTGATTTCATGATTTTTCAATACTGTTTAATTAAATTACGACGGTAAGTCATTTAAATGTTAATTAATCGCTTAATTGATTCATAACAAGCGTTTTCGATATGTTTCTGCTTACGAAACACAAACGAAATATATTTTTTCTTTCTCGGCTGCGAAATAGTAAGGTGAGTTACTAGGGCCGTACGAAATTAATTAATTTCGCTATGTAAATTCAATTACTCGACCCACCCGAACCTTTGTACCGCAAATAAAACCGTATTATGAACGCCGCAGCTAGAAATCCGCGTAATTCGCGCTCCCGTTTCAAATTGAAATGTTAATTATCGCGTCGGATAGTGGTCGATTTGCACCGAGATTAGTCTTCGAACGGAGGCTGTAAAACCGCATACGAACCAAGAACATTAAAACCGGCGAAGAACTCGACAATTGCCCCGACTTAAACGACGTCGATTACCGTCGACCGATCGAAGATTGAACGATCTGCAGATCGGCATGTCGCTTTAGGTATACAAAGCACTGCATAATCTGATTGAGAATTTGCTTTCGCAACTAGACGATAATTGGGGGAGCTTCATCATCAGGTTTGCTTAATTAGAAGAGCCGTGATCGAATTATGCACGAGCGACTGAGCTTTAGCGAAGTTGCAGTCGTTACTTCGGAAGCACTCTCGTCGATGATTATTACGATTACTATTCTGGCGCCGAATTATGTTATAATTTCGGGGAAAACCCTCGTTAGGGTATGCGTAAGAGAAACGCCCGCCGAATTTATGTCATTTCATACGGCAAATTGTCAAACACGCACAAGTTTCTTGGAGCGTGCTAAGAAATTGCGTACTGTGTTCCGCGGACTCGCTAAATTATAAATTATACACTTGACACGGTGCCGCTTTCATTTTGTGTACTGTGCAATCTCGATATATTTAATTTCTCGAAGGGAATTTATACGGAACGGCATTAAGTCAATATTATCGCGATGTAATTAATTTATGCTAAAGCTTGCATTTAGTGGCAGTAAAATTATATTAAAACGGAATGGGTTTTTCTATGTTCTGCCCTGTGGAACCATATTCTTGAACGCGTTAGCTACCACAATCAAAATTAACGAATGAAAAATGGTGAGAGCATGAAAAAGCGAACGTCTCGTATGTGCTATGTAAATTTTCCGCCGGTTGAATTACTCGAAAAATGCTGATTTTAATATTTTCAGTTGTTGCCAAATTCTGTTGGATTATTTTTGGCCCGCTTTGTTTTAAAACGGCCGTAAAAGTCACGCGTTTGTTTTAATAAAGGAAAATATCAAGACGGCCATCGACGGAGGTAGCATTTAAAGGGCGCTAAAGGTTCTTCTTTACTTGTTACTTGACATTCAAATTTCGTCGTAAACTTGTTCATTTAAATCTGGGGATATTATCTAACAAGTCAAATTGTCAAAATTTTACAAGTTTTTACAAAGAAATTCTGAAATAAATATTTTTTTCTTGATTTTTCTAAAACAAAATTTTGACTTCAATATATGTTGGGTCATGTTAAATCTCTAATTGAAAAAGTTTTTTGCATTTTATATAAATTTGTAATATTTTTTTGACAATAAAAAACGCCCTACTTTACATTTGATTTAATCAAAATTATCGTAAACTAATTTAATCGGATCACCAAACTAGAAAATTAATAATATACCGAAACACGGCAATTCGATTAAAGTGCGAAATTTCCATCGAAACTGGCGCGTTAATAAAGTTCTACGTCTGAAATAATTCCGTACCGCAATAAAATTCAGAACATGCACCGCTGCACTATAAAGTTACAAATAGTGTACATTTCGTTAGTGTGTTACGTTTTAATAATAAAACGTACCCTCTGCGCTCGGGGTGTTTCGACATTTTTACGGCAATCGTGCTAGCAGCCGTCGCTAACGTAAATTCAAATTACACAACCTTACCAGTACAAATGCCCATATGCATTTCAGTGCATCCCAACGAATAATTGCTATGCAAAACGGAAGCTTTATTCCGTTTGGTGCGTTCGAGTTTTGCAGGTTCCGTTAGCGAGTGCTGTTTAATAAGGATAATCTTTGAGCATTTATTAGCGTTATCTGTATATGTTGTCATTATCTGAGTAAATGGAACTAGTTGTTTGTGTATGAGAAACTTGTTGTTTGGTGGGTTTTCTCATTCCAAATGGCGCTACGTTATATTTATGGTTTGTTAATCAAAAGGTGTATTTTGATTTTTGTCGGTCTCAGATATTAAAAATATTTCAGATGATGGTAGAAAACTTCTTTCTAATAATAATCAATTTTCTCTATAATCTCTAATCTTGCGTTTATCAATGAGTCCTTCATATTTACGCGAGTTTGTAGCCCAGTATAACGATCGCTCGGACGAGTTTCTCCGGCTCCATTCGTACATTTTCAAAGTGTGGGTCTATGAGCAGGTTCTCCGCTATAACAAAACTACTTATTTAAACGACGAACTTTCTAGCGGAAAATTCATTCTCGAAGTTGATCCCGCGCGTTTCTCCCTCGCGCAAAGTTCAGATAAATCAAATAAAAGATTCATACGCGATGGGACGAAAAAAATTATATATCGCCGTAGAAACTTCGCGAGAATCCCGTATTCCCCCGACGTACACGCGGCCGGTAAATTATGCAATGTGAATCTTTTTATTGCGTCCCTTTTTGTTGGAAGGGCGCGGGGCGAATGCACCATTCATCCGACGGTGCAGCCCGCTTTGTTTGCCGTCGGTGAATGGTTGCTGCTTTCACGAATGGTCTGGGTCGGATAGTGCTGCTGTCATTCGCGGCGATGAGTAAAATATCGCAGGTCCTAGGTCCTGGCCCTTGTGATTCCTTGTCGTCCGTTTCAATAGCTTTTAATCCTCTTTGTTGTAGTGCAAGAGGGATTTTCCCGCTACGAAGCTTTCCAATGCACGCGAGTCGATTTTGAGCTGGGCATTGTGACTTGTTGGTAGTGGTTTTTGAATTATATTTCTTCGCGGTCCGATTTTTTTTTGTTGGTTGTGCTCTTTCGTGATAAAATTGCGGGATTTAAAGGAAACCTTTTAGTTTCAGTTAAAAGATGATATTTTAGTGTGCGACTGAGAAAATGTGTACTTTCAACTTCGTTTCGTTGTAAGCGGATTTTTCGAATTTAACTTGTCTGGAATAATATTGTTTTCTTTGATACTTGTAAGATACTGCTTTATTATGGGCCGCTATGCGGTCATATTATATATCTACATTTTCAGATATTTTTTTTAAGATCCATCGAAACGTAACGATCCCGAGATATCCTACCGAATCGGTCTCCGGTTTCGAATTGAATTTTATGTTTTTGCGCATAACGTCCAGACCCAAACGAAACCTTTCCCGCCGAACGGTGGACGTATTCGAAAATACACGGCGGCGGAAAAGCGACGAAAGTGGAACGACGACCCTCAAATAACGACACGCTTACGCATTTTTTCCCCGCTTCGTTTTGTCCGCTTGTATGTGTATAGACTTTGTGTATTTATACATCTTTTTTTTTCGTTTTGTTTGACACGAAGACGTTATTAAATCTGCGCTATTTTCGCTAAATGGCAACGCGAACGATACACAACGCCCCGTCCTTTGTTCGGAAAAGTCGGAAAAGCCTTACGGCTGACGAAAAATTTGATTTATTACCGAGGTCTCGTTTCGGGCGCATAATTTCGATTTCGCTCGTAAAAAAAGTTTTTACGGCCCATGATGATTAGGTTTTATGTAAATCGTTAAAAAAGAATTTCTCATTAAAAATTTGTAACTGCAAATCATTTATTTTTCTTAATTTCATATTTATAACGTGTGTTGTTTATGATTTTTCAAATTCTGATATATGATTGAAGTGTTTGTCATATAAATTATATTTTCTACAATGTGTAATATGTTGATTTTAAAAAAAATCGTTTTAGAATGCGCATTATTGTAGCTAAGCTTAAGCCTAATAAAGACTTGTCGAACTCAATAAAATTAAATTGTTATGTTGTATGAGCTAAAAGCGTTTTATACAGCACACACACATTTTAGAAACGAACAACTAGAAAGCCGATTTGGAATTAAACACGTCAAATTCTGCCATCGGCTTCACAATATAGTAGGTTAATCGGATTATAAAGACCAGATTCCGAACAGATAGGGAACTAACTTGAACAATTTTCAAACGTGCCTTTGAACGAAGTACCGACCGCATGGTACACAGAAAGGCGAAGCTGAGTTTTCCTACGGTTATTTATTTTAAAAAATACGATGAATGTATTTTTTCAGCTTCGCGAACTTCGGAGCGAATCGTTCGTGTCCTTTATTTATTTATTTACGACGTTTCAGCACGGTAGTTTGCGGTCGATCACCAGAAAATTATATTTTTTATCTGGTCTCGGCCACACATAACCTTTCGTGAGACATCAGCTCTGAATGATTGAATGGATCGGGATTAATGGCTGCCATTATCGAAAATCGTTACTTTACTTTATTTTGTTTGTTGGAAAATTATATAATATGACGCTCACTAAAATACCAGATAAAATTATATGATATTTCGTATATTTATAGATTTTTTTTCCTAAAAATATTCCAGCTTTCACATAATTTTGCTGACTATTAAAAACGTGAAGTTTTATGGCGAGTCGTATTTTCATATATGAAAAGGATGAAAATTTACGATTGAAAAAAAATTTAAGCACCTCTCTCGCAGAACATCTTCTTCGCGCAGCAGAAATCGGTCATCGTTAAGCCGGCAAACTTTCCAGCTGAAATTGAAGGCTCGTTTTGTGAAAATTGACGCGAAAGCGAAACGTGTGCGTATTATTGCGTCGAGTTTTGAAACTTTGACGCAAATATAATACGGCAAGTTAGAATTCACTTACTTCCCGCCACGGTTTATTTTGCTTCCAAACAAAGATTTGCGCTAACTTTACGCGCGATTAACAACGCCTCAACGACGCCACTCAATAATTCAAAGACGCCGTCGCGGAGGTCGTTTTGTCGGATATTCGAGCAATTTTTATCGATCAGTTCGATTCATCGACGAATACGGTAAATGTTGTGTGTGAAAAGTAATGGAATGAGATCCATTTTCCGATTGGTATAGAGTTGACGCTTCTGTGAAATTTTATGGGTTCTATATTTATTCGAATAAAAAAATTTATGTTCAATGCATTATTTAATTATTTGTTATTGTATTTATTATTAGTTAGCTGAAATTTTACAACTCAAGTGCATAGTATGTCGTTCATTTACAAGATTGGCAACGTTTGCTTTACATAACCTATTCTGAGCATAAATTTATCCTTGAGAGCTTAGTTGCATCTAATCGATATCAAGTATAGGCACGCTATTTCAAAATAGCTTATTCAGCACATACACAAAATTTTTAAACTCGATCCTTAGAATTCGGAATAATACTTCGACACATAATTAACAACGAAGGCTCCATAATTTCGTTCGAGCACTCGGCATGCTTTTCACGAACGTCGAGTCTTTCACCGCGCTCGGGATCGATGAAAGTTTAATAGTGCCTCGTGAAGCGCGGCTTCGGCTCATTCGAAGCACACACGACATACACACACTATACAAAACACCATAAGCATAATATCTGCATAGTATCGTGTCTTCAGGTGGGTGGGAGTGGGCCGAAGAGGCCGCTGCAACCACCCGCCTCGGGGGTGTGCAATAACGCGACTTTGATGTGCACACTTCAAAGCCTCGCGAAAGCTCAAAAATCCCGACCCATTCCTTATGAAGGTCTCGGGGGATGAGGGTGCACCGTCTCGATTCTTCTCTTGGAAGTTTCCGTTAACGCGATTTGGAGGGGATCAAAAAATCGACGGGGCGCTAATCAAAGATTTCGCCTGCCTTTGTGTTTGTGTGGGCTTATTTTTCGCGGGTGTGTTCGTTATCTTTTGTAAATGTTTGTTTTTTGTTATTGCTATGAGAAATATTAATGAGGGGCTCTAATAAGTTTGATACAAAGCTCTATAATAATATTGGAAATTACTTAATTATAAATATGTTATTAACATTAATGAACTTCTTGCTACTTTGGTATTGACATTTTGTATTAAATTAATTTTACGTAGTTTTTTTTAATACTTTTTCAAAATCTGCAAAATATCCTAGTTGAAAAAACTCAAATTTAATTCATAACAAACGCTACATTTTGCATCAAAGCATGCCGTCGACAAAGTGCATAAATTATGAACCTCGTTCGCTTTTCTACTGAACTGTGATGCATTCGTTTCGAACACACGATATATTTCATGCGAAATTACAACTAGGGCGCTTTACATTTGAGTTTAATGTTTCTGTAAATTATCAAGCGTCGCTAACGACCACCGCGATATGTTTTTATGCATAAATTGTTGCGGATTTTCACGCTTCTCCATTAACGGTTAAGCTTTGAATTTCCGCGCGCGCGTTCAACTTAATCCTGTGCGGTTTGAACGCTTCACATTTAACCTTTTAAATTTAAACCGTTCGCAGTTTGTGGTTGTTTCAGTTCTTTTTTTTTCACGTTTTGTTTACGCCGTATGTTTTTGTGCGATATTGTAAAGAAATGGGTCACTAGCTCGACGTGCTCGATATAATATGTGATAAAATTATATATTTTCATTATAATGCATGCGCTCAGAGTACGCTCAATAATATGGTTGGTGTTATCTTGATTTTCGCCGCTGTTTTATTAAAGTAAACCTTTCTTTGCATCGTAATAATTTCGCGTACACCGAATGAAATTTATTTCTATTATATACCTGCACGAAAAGAACTTTCGAACGCGCGTATGCTATTCACGTTTTTAAATATTAAGCAACGTTAATGGGTTTGAAAATAGGGAACTATAATCCTTAAAAGATATTGAATATATTATGAGCGCAGATTTATGTAGAAATCCCAAAAGTCTATTTAGTTTAGGATTTTCGATAAAAACATTTGAATATTTAACGATTCTGATTAAAAAAAAATTCTACACGTCCAGCGTGAAAGTGTTTTTGAATTTTTTTAAGCATTGTGTTTATGAATCATCAGCGTTTTCCGGACGGAGCACTTTTCAAACTCACCATTAAAATTTAAAAACGATTTGGGGCTTTCGCGTTAATTTTGAATGGCGGAAAAGAGTGCAGCTATCGCGCTTCGCATAATACATACAACTTTTCGCTACGTGGGCCATAACGAAATTTGAAACTTTTTCTCGCCGACTACCCGAACTGTCGGATGCCCAAAATTATTATTATTATATTGTAATATTAAATTGCGGGAGCGATTATGTCGCGCGGACCGACGCTCAAGAGGTTACCGCGCAATCAAATATTAATTCCTTGCTGGTGCCTTTGTGCGCGAGTTTTCGTTTTAATTAATTCGACAACAGTTTTTTGTTTTCTGAGAAGGCTTTTTATGCTTAGAGATCAAAGGGTTTGGTTTTGTTTAGAAGGTGTGTTTTTATGTTTATATATAATTTGAGTTGTTTTTTCGTATTGATCTTGTATGGGTTAGTTTCGCGATGTATCGTAAAATTTTATTTGAATTTATTTCGGAAAACTTGTTTGAAAATTAAAAAAAAATTAATAAAAAGTGATCAAAGCTACAGTAAGCCAGAGCTCGTATTCGTTTCAAAAGGATTAATCTAGTTTTAATCATCATTTTACTGAAACATTATTTCTTTCTATGCGCAAATAGAATGAAACTCATTCTGAATCGCATTAAAATTTGTAATCAAAAAGTTTAATTATTGTTTATCAATTGTTACTATTTTTTATTTATAATCTATCCAATCGGAAAGTGACTATTTATGAATCACCGGTAAAATTTCAGAACGCTTCGATCGATGAAAGTGTGAAAACGACGAGCTTTCTTCGCGCATTTCACTTATCTTCTAAAGTCTGGAGACTTATCTATAAAAGTCCCTGAGGCTAGGAATGAATCATTGAAAGTATCGTTTGCCACCAGTAGACATCGCCTGTCTAGAAAATATGCTCGTTTCTAATAAATTATGGAACTATGTGTAGAGAATATAAGTCTGCGACCAAATTTGAAACATTTCATCGAAACATTCTTTACCTTCTTCAATTATAGACTGATTTTCGAGTATCAAAAGTTCAATGAAACAAATGCAAAGTTTATTCACATCAAATTATATTCGGAGTTAAAATTTTAATTTTAATTTCTAAGACTAACTCATTTGCCAATATTTGTCCACTCACAATTATTCATAAGAGCCGTGTAGCGCTTCGATGCTCACTATGCACACTCAGAAGGCTTTATTATTTATATGTCAGTTTGTGTACGTGTTCGCCCACTTTCCGATCACGACTCATTTTGCAGGCGCGTTATGCAACCGCGATCCTGTACCGATTGTGTTATTAACTCGACAAGAACATTGTCGACAAATGCGGCCCAACTTTATAACTTTCGCGTTTCCCAACCAAAACTCCCCGCTGCTTTCGATGAATAACGCTCGTCGTATCCGTGGAATTCTTGCCCGCTCCGAGAATCGAGAATTCTTCGGCCCGTAGAGTTTTAATTGGAAACGAATCATATTTCTCGGACACCGTTAGGCCGATCCGAGACGTGATCTATTGTCGCTTTTTTCCGTTTTGTTCGTGATCACGTACGGATTCGTGTTTGTTCCGGGGACGGCGCGGTAGAACAAAAGTTCTTTTCGCGTGAATATTCGTGTCTGTGTGAAAATGTATAAATTCGCTCACGTCGCTGCTCGTGTACCAATATTGGTCGTATCTACGCCGCGTCGCAAGAAATACACCGGATGAAATTTCAAATCCGAGTCGCACAAGGAGGTGAATTTCAACAGTTTTCTCCGGAAGTTCTCGCAAAAAAGGGAGGAAAATTCGAGAGACGCGAAATTCCTCATGCTCGACTTGCGACTTGGATTCACTCGGTTTTAATATACTCATATGGTATATTTCTATTTGTAAAAAGGGAAACCGAATAATTCAATTTTAAATTTGTGTTCGCGCTTCTGATTGTTAATAGTCAATATCAAGTTAATAAAATATAACATATATTTTTCAAAATTTGAATGATTTCGACCGATTCTGAATTAGGCAAATTCGCTCTATATCGGATAATTTGTTAGGTCTGCACTGTTGCGTGCGTATGTGTACTTTTGAAATTTGTACTCTTGTCGTTTCAGCGGACACGTTTCATAATTTCGTTGTCCGGATTCGGATAATCCGGTTTCAATAACCGAATTTCACAATTTGCTTACCATGTCGGGCTAGCGCCTGACGTTTGCAACGTATTGATAAATTTGACGTTCGTTAAGTTCAGTTGGGTTCAAATGCTAAACTACTGCCCAACTATTAATTCGAAAACTACGCTGCTGCATATTTTGTGAACGACTCGGAAAACTCCAATTTTCTTCATGGTATATTTTTTAAAATTTCCCTCAGTTGTTTGTTTGGAATTTAAATTAAACGTTATTGTCGGAGGTGGGTGTCGACTTTTCTTACTGGTGCCGTTTTCCTTTGTCGCTTTCGTCTCGAATTAATTATTTTGTTGACTGGTAAAATAAGTTAAGGTGGAGTTATGAGTGCATCTTGAATATTCTTTATAATTTGCAGTGAATCTTAATTTGCAGTTTACAAACGGGGCACAATTTGCAAGTGAATGTTGTAAGTTTTGTGTGCTAGTATCTTTACGATTTTCGACGAAAATAAATCAAGACTAGGAAACGTGGGCGTTTTCTTAATGATAAACATATTTCGCTTTGTTTCGAGATTTTACACTATCGTTAAAATCGTATATATTTTTTCGTATTCAGTTAATATCGTATCCATAATTCAATAAATTATTTTTTATGTTCTATATTTGAATATTTTCGTTTCTAAATAATTGAATGTTGTGTGAGAACATCTATAAACAAAACATCAACATTAATTACGCTAATTTTTTGTAGACAACACAATAGCTTTCATTATTGTTTTGACGAATTTATTTAGAATATAAATTAGCTTATTCACACGTTATATTTTTTTCATTCTGTATAATTAAAAGCAATTAAATTCATAATAAACAATGTGTTTACGAAAGTGCACCCGTACTTGTTTCACACATTTTACAATACACAAAAAAAACAATAATACCGTTGTGTACTATAAATATCTTCCCCCAAACATTAAGTATAATGGAATATTTGAATCGATTTCGCATTCAATTAAACTTTGACACAATTGTGATACAATAATAAAACCTAATCAAACACAAAGGCCATTGATCGTTTTCGGGGCGCAACTCGACGAAGTTAGTTTGCGATAATTAAAATTGATAGCGACTCCTATGCATAATAAATGCGACGTCAATCCACATAATATGCACGAAATGTATTAAATTTCATCATACAAAGCTCATTTTTTCCCACAAATAATACAATGAGAAGGATGCGTGTCGATCGCACGTGCACACAATGTGTAATCCAATCTTGACAATTATTCTCATATTATAACGGATAACCATAGTCACGTACTTGGACTGCTCTAGACGGTCGTTTTTACCGTAAAATTAGATTTTACAGTAACGACCCGATCCGATATAGACTTCGTTCGGAGTTTTATGTTAAAATATTGTGTACTCTGTACGAAAATTGCATATTGAGAACGAACGGTGTTTTCTAAGTTGTCCCGCGCTCCAGCTCGAATATTCATTGTTGTTTGTCCGGAATTGTGATAAAATGCGAGACAAACTTTAGCCGAGATTCACTCAGTGTATAAGTGAATTAATGTCGAGCTCGGAATTGAAAGTAAATAAACGTTAGGGATAAGCCATGGGTTGTTGTTGGAGTTGAACAATAAAATTTGCCTTTTTCATTATTTTTATCGTTTATTTATTTTGAACGTAATGTTTCATTCATGGACCTTTAATGCAAAGCTTTTACTTTTTATTTAAATATTTAATTTACAAAATATTCGTATCTTTCTCTAATTAAATTTGGCAATATTTTTCATTCAAATATATTATACAAAATATTTTATATCCATAGATAGAAAGAATCGTCTGAGCACTATCTGCAATTCGACTACTTTATTATTCGTAAGATAACATTAAGTTTCCAAACCACCCGAATCTTAAAACATAATAAATTGAAAGATAATCGCATTTCAACAAATAAATTTACACCGCTAGATTTATCTCAGAAAGAATAAAAATAGGTACTTCGTAAAACTTCTGCTCAGAAAACTTTCAGCGCATACTCTCAAATAAATATTTATTTTATTTTGCCGTAATCGCGGAAAAATCCCTCCGTTTTAGCCCTAAAACAATAATAATAAAGCCGTCAAGCGTTTATGATTGGAAAATTAAATTACCTCGGATCGTTTTATTGTGCTAACTGAAAGTTGAAAATGTAATTCACCCACATCATTTGTTGAAAAGGTATGTATAAAGAAAACGAAAGTGTGAGCGTGAAACATTCTCAGAATTCCAGGTGAGCTGAAGTGAGTAAAGTAAACACCTAATAAAGGATACCCAGAGAGAGTTATAGTCAATATGTCTTGAAAGGTTTCAAAGCCCAAAGTCCCAAGAAAAACCTTGGAAAACTCTCGCTTTTGGTTAACGCTTCTTTTGTATTATTTTAACGAATGTCCGGTACTCTTTCAAATTAACTTAATTCAATTTTAATTCATGACAAATTTATTCAATGGAAAAATATATTATATTAAAAATTCCAGCCATACACCATAACCTATCTTAAAATAATCTCATCAACACGAAATTGAAGGTTTTATTAGACGATTTATTTGAACTTTCGGTCAATTGTAGCTTTTCAGAAACATTTTTATGGGTTGCCGTTGTTTACGTGAGTATATTATATAAAAAGCTCATGGATATAAACGTGCTAATTGGCCATCTACGTGACGGTATTCGATGCAATTTTCCAGGTTCGAAGCTTGTTAGCAATTAGTTTGACGATCGATCAAAATTAAGCCAATCTGAGTTTTCATCCCACTCGTTCAGCCAATTATTGATGAGCGGTCCGTTTTAACGGGCCGCACAAATGCGGAAAATCTTTTTGATCATCGCGTGGTCTTTGAAGTAGTCAGATTGTGAAATTCGGAGTAAGCTCCGTGAAGCTAGAATAATTGAAAAAAAGATAATTTCAAATCCGGACACATCGACGTAGATGTAGAGCAAAGTTTTGAAAATTCGAATTCAGCCGACCTTTCCACGGCGAGGGTCGTAAATACGCTGAAATACGGCAAACATGAAATTGCTTTTTTGTACGACAATGTCCCGGCGAGTTCCACATTTATCTTTTTACCGACTCTGTACTCGTACGAGTTCGTACTAAATTATTATGTTTTATCATATCGCGATGTTGTAATGGTATGATGCGTAAAACCAACACGCTAAGCGTATTGGTTCGTTTTTCATCATTGAATTTGCTAGCGCACAATTCGGCTTTATTTCCTTTTGGAGTGCGTATATTACGAGTTCAGAATTTTTGAAACGGGTGGTCAATTCTCTCTTTTGCATTCCTTCTATAAAATATTAACAAGTCGACCGAGTGTGCCGCGCCCGTGTTACGACTGAAAATAATGCGACGAATTTTATGGTTTTATTGCGTAAATTTATTTTCACCATCAGCTCGCGCTCGACTTTGAAAGCCTGAGCGAATAAAAAATTGTAATAACTGTAAGGGTGTTTTTTTATTTGGAACCGTATCTCGAATGTATTTCGTTTTTGAATGAATTTTTCCGGTGGAAAATCTTTGTGATGCTGCAATGCTACGTATCTAAAGCTCCTGCTGAGAACTTAATTCCTCCTAAATGCTTCTCTGCAATGATACTGGGTATTAGAAGATTTCGCAGAGTCATTGCAAACGCCGAAAGCTAGAACCGAAATTGAACTAAAAATATAAAAACAGAGATTTCCTGTCGATTTTTCTGCCTGAATTCTACCGAACGACGTACAGTAAATGTTTTGTTTTACTAGTTTTCGCAACGTTTTAACTAATTTGTGTTTCGTTGTGAATTGCATAATTTTACGAACAATTTTGCTAATGGACGCATTTTGTTACTTGTGCATTCATTCACTTTGAAGTGAGTTGTTGAAAACAACATAGAAATGTTCTTATTAAAATTATTTCTCCTGCACTCTTTATAGCCCACGCGTTGTTGAATAAGGATTCCAGATTTTTTCTGAGAGATGGTTACTTATTCCATTTGTACAAGTGCTTTTCAACGTAAGTACTTTTTTCGGAATGCACACTAAAATCTAAAATAAAAATTATACAATACCAACTTGTCGCCTCTAGAGTATTGCATTTTCCTTCTACGACCCATGCATTTTTTATAAATCCTGCATCCGAAACCGTAATGAAATTGGAGCGAAAAGATAAAAACAACCGTACTAATTCAGAACCTACACCCCGAAATTCTGTTTTCTTTCTAATTGCCAATTTATTTTCCGGCCTCCTTTCCGCAGGTTTGGGCTACAAAGAAGTCAACCACTCCGTAGAAGTGTTCCCCAAAATTAATCGACTCCTAAAACTTTCGATCGATATGATCATATGATCGTGTTACCATAGGTCGTTTTATTTGCGACGGTTTATTATATATATTTTGATATCCTTTGTGACGATTCTTTACCGTTTCGGCCTCGAAAAGCTCATAAATCCAACGCCGAGGGGGGTAAGGGAGAGAAATTGCGCAATTGGGCGCTGCAAGTCCATGGGGACTCTAAGGCGTCATTTCGATGCTCTTATTTCGCCTTTTCTCAGAATTTATTAATCTCCAAGATTTACTTTTCCACTCTGAAGCGGTGTAGACTTTTTCAGTGTCACTCGTGATATTTTTTACGGCGCCGTTACTTTTCCGTCACAAATCAACTCTCCCTTTCTCGTTTTAAGGGTATATATCTTTAAAAAAAATTCTGTACATTTTTCCAAATATTATCAAACTTAATTTAGTTGATAAAATCTCTTGTATATATCGTAGGGTTATCAAAATCCCATGAATCGATCGCACACCATGAATGTTTAATCCGGTTTCAAAGTATCCTTATATAAATATTATATTTATATGGTTCAAGTCATAAAGCTAGCAAAACCGAACGTCCCTTAATTTAAATATCTTAACGTCGAGTTTTAATTAGGTCGCCCTATTACAGTGTAAAGGTGTTCACGTCGCTTTTACGCGCGACGCTTTACATTGCGTTATGTGTTCGAATTTAATTCTCTTTAATATCGCGGAGGTCTTGTCGTCTTAGTTGTTAAATCGTAAATTATAGCGTCGCACTTCGCCCCGTGTTTCAACAGTTTGACGGCGTCACGTCGCAAGACTAACTAACTATGCTCGCATACTTCCGACGCCGTTAAATATATCGAAATTTTCTGCACACCCCATAATAAAACGCGAAAAGCGGCCCGAGTTTCCGACGGCATCCTTCGGAGGATCGTACTGGGGGGGTGGTTCCGGGCGGACCACCCACCGTTTGTTAATTTCTGACTGTCGACGACCTGACGATAAATTCGAGGGTATAATTTCGTTATGACCCAACATGCTTGTGTCGCTTTTCATGAACATGGGTAGTTCATGAAAGTTTCATTGGGTTTTGACGCGACCGAAGCCGTTGCATCGCTGCTCGCATTAATTTGCTCAACACCTGTGTGCCGCAGTTTGACTTTTGATTTAGGACAACCTTCGTATACATGAATTCACATTGTTGTGATTCGAGATTAATTTGATTGTTGTTCATCATCTATATAATATAACGATGCTTATTGTGTGAAAAATAACTTTTGAAAAGTTTGAATTTTTCATTGTTTTTTTCACATCGATGATCGATGAAAACCGTGATATTTGAAAATTTTATATTTTATGAATAAATTTTTTAATTATAAAATAATTAATTAACAATATATATCTGTGGATATAAATGTATTTGCGGTAAATCCTTATCGTTTAGCGACGATCAAATTTCGTATGCGCACGTGAGACAATCGCCTCTTTTGATAAGTCGCAGGTCGCTTGACCCAACGCTTCGGCTTATCTGAGGCCCACTTTTGATTTCCCCCGGGTCTCGCACGTCAAACTTTGCACGTGTAACACTCGCCGCAAACTGGAGGACGACCTCGTAAAAATTCCCATCGTCATAGCCCCATGGTAATTATTAATTAATCCAAGGGATTTCGCCCGACAGATGGGACGCGCGCCGTCTCGGCTCGGTCTACCCTTAACAAATGTATACAATGACTCGACACGTTTGCGTGTACGCGTCGGATTGTTTTTGTTTGGATGTAAAGTTTCAGATTTTTCGTTTATTCGAATTTAATTTATATTGATGTTTGTTGTGATATGCTTTGAAACGGTTTTTGAACGAAATAAAATTATGTTTTCGTGCGTCAATGTAACATTTGAATTCGATGCGCAAATATATATGTATTTTTTTTATGAAATTTCGTGTATAATATAATGATCAGTTTGTTTTCGCAATATATTATTTTTTAGAATGATGAAACCGCTCAGATGTAAATCCAATCGAATCAATCTAAGTAGCGTATTGACATTTACAATGTTTTCATGTGTAAATTGAAACAGCCGATTCGATTTTAATTTAACGCATCGACAGCTCTATACACAGACCAGTCCTTTTTCCAAAGGGATTTTCCGCGTTCGGACGGCGGGGAGTGCTCGCGCAATTTTCCGCGATTTTTCCGCGCTCCGTTGGACTCGGAAAAGCGGACGCAATTACCGACGGCCGTTTTGTTTGCGATTTTCCCGACCGACAGGCAGACGAACGGTGCAAGGTTGAAGTTTTATCGGTTCTCCGGCATAAATATGTGCCGGAGCCCGGTGATATATTGTGTAGCCTTATCTTCACCGAGAAGGGCTTTTTCGCCTTATCCACAACACACCGTGTCTGCAGCGTGTTCCGAAAGCACTATAGCACAATGCGGGGGATGCTTTTGCAACGTGAAAGGGTGTGTGTTGTATTCTTGCGGTGAAAGTGACCTAACTGAAAAACGGATCAGAAGAGGGTAAATTTTGCATGTTTTGGGTCGATGAGTGTAATATAAAACGATAGATTTTCTATTGAAAAAAAAAATTATTATTTTACATTTTGAACGGAATCGTATAATTAAAAGGTTTATTTATTTTTAGCGGAAAATTTAAATTTATCGAGGTGTGTGATTTTAGGTGTCGAGGTGCGATATTTCCTAGCCTTTTTGCTACGAACAGGTTGTATGCTAACACGAATGTAAACTCAACCGAAACCAAACAACTATGACTGAACAATGTAGTACCCGTGACCCGGAGAGCCAACGTCAGGTTTCTCTTTATCACGTGCGGTAATTTGTGCCGAACATGTTTGCTAGCTATTCGCGGTAGTTTATCTGTGTAATGTACAAACATACGCGTATTAAGTTTCGTCTTATGCAAACTGAAAATCGACCAGTTGTGAACCCCCGCATTCGACGATGCGAAAGATTAGAGTTACCGAGTGGTTTGTTTCCCACGTTGAATGGTTAAAATTTAAAATCGGTGTAAAATTTTGTTGACAATTACCTTTTGATGGTGGTGTAGTTATGTTTCTTTGCTTTGATTGGCTTTTAATAATTTGTAGCTGTTTAATTATTTGATGCTGTATAATTGCCAATTTCCTGTGACCTGTTAATAATTCTATATAATTTACTCAATTCTGATAAGTCAATCGTTGTGCAAGTGACCGTAAATCATGTGGTCATCAATCAATCAATGAACGGTTTACACACTGCCAGTATAAAGTACGTTATGCTGAAAGGGGTTCCCTTCAGTATTGCGTAATATAATCTTTAGATCGTTTATGTGACCTATGAAAACAACATCATAGCATTATTACCAGCAATAAACTAGTCCGATATTGAAAAATATCAAATATATTAAAACTCATACGCTTCCTCTATTTATATAAAATAAAATATCCCTCGGCTTAACAATCCAACAAGAGAAACGTTCGACGTTTGATATTTATTGCAACATACACTTTCTATACCCTAAAAAAATGATGTTACAGAATCGATCGGCGTGCAAGAAAACTCCACAAAGCCTAAAAGCTTCCGGCGGGTTCATTTTGTATGCAAATGTCGTAATCCTCGACCTCGACTGTTCGTTGGTGGTAGTGTTATAGTACATACGAAGCAGAAGAGGGCACACTAGGTGGAGAGGTTTCACTTTTACTTTGTATCGTCCCTAAATTAGTCTTGTCAAAACTACGCGCGGTCTCGGCTCAAAGCTTTGACGAAAGTCAAAAACCGGCAAAAGTCAAACGGGTCCGTTCAAAGTGGTCCGCCGCTCCATCGTCACTATCCGTCCATAATTGATTTCGATCGTATTAATTGAATCTAAGGCGGTTAACGATAAAGTTTTCGTTCATTTACACTCTTCTCATCCGGTTCGGCCATGTCAGAGTATTTGTGTATTTCGTGTTTGTTTTGTGTCGATCGAAAATCGAAGATAAACATGGTTGTTAAGTATAGTCTTATCAATTATTTATCATGGCTGAATGTAGTTTTCTTTAATATAACTGATCGAAATAGAAGAGTTATCAAACGTATATTTTTGTCATATTTCCATCTTGAATATGTGATTTTCGTGTTTTTTTCCGATTAAATAATAAACCGCAAAATTCGTTCAAAAACTGACAGTTTATTAAACGACATCGTGAACATTCAAATTAATCTCGTTCGATCGGTGCTTTGTATTAATTTGTGTCGAATTAATATAAATTTCACAGAAAATTACTTTCCACTTTTGCGTTTGATGAATTCGATTGATATTCGAAAATTTCTACTCGTTACGACGGGAAGTTGGTCCTTTTGTTCGCGTCACAGTTCAAAGTCAGCGAGAGTCCAGTTCCTGTATTGAGGAAATTCTGTTAATTTCGTTATCCGTAATTATTATATTGTACACCGTGGCACGACGATTGGTCCGATGACAATTCGTCCAACGACAACTCGTCCAAGACAATTCGTCCAAGCGACAATTGGGC
>JAOXNN020000054.1:0-36955 GCA_028571205.2 Hydropsyche betteni | reverse complement strand
TGGACGGATTGTCCCTTGGCCGAATTGTCCGTTGGCCCAATTGTCCGTTGGCCCAATTGTCGCTTGGACGAATTGTCATTGGACCAATAGTCGCGGAACCATTGTACACGAGTACGATTCGCATAGCGAATATATAAATTTTAATAAAATTAAATATTTTCATACGATATCATCTTCCTGAAAAAAAAAACATACAATCTATCTTATTTTTAAAGATAATCTATATAATTTGAAAAAAAAACAACATAACGTAATACAACAACAAAATCCGTTCTATTTCCCCTTTGTATTTTCCCGGTTTTTTACGTCGGTGCGTCGAAAGACCCGAAACAATCGAACAAGAACAAACAATGGACAATACAGGTATTCGGCCAACTTGTCATTTCGGACTGTTTGCTCGCAACAAATCGGGTTTGGGGCCAATTGTCGTCGCATTGATTGCTCCCCTTAATTGGTCCGCGTTTTCATTTGGTTATTACGCTCCTCTATGCCCATTGGCGATTTTCAATAGTGGGCCTGTTTTGGGGGAAAAGACGTCGTTATTTTCGGTTTTTCGAGCTAGATTTTTTCCATGCCTCATGTCTGGCCGATGAAAACACAAACAATGGCGTAGTCATTAAGCTTCGAACAATGGATGGTTCGCAGAATGTCAAGGCGCGACACGTAATGATTTTCCTGCCGGAATTTTCTTACATAAGTACTCTACAATTTTCGTTGCACAAATGCAATGTTTATTTCGGGTTTTTTTTTTTAAACAATTCCGAATTCGTATGATTTCTTGACGTTTGATAAAATCGTTTTGGAGAAAGTTAATTATGCGAATAAAATTTTCACTAATGTAATATATTCATTTTTGCTGTTTGATTTTGGATATTTGAATATACGTTTGATCCCTAAAAAGATGTAAAAGCATTCCTGATACTATCGGAATTCATGCGAATGACCCCATACATACGATCGATTAAATTACTCAGGTGCCCTTTGATGTCCAAATTTAATTCCGAGATTCTTGATCTGAATAACTCATAGCTTTATAAACGAATATACGCATTTTTTCTTTATATCGTAATCATATATAATAATTATCTGCGGATACAGAAGTAGAGATAACGATGAATATCAGACGTGTTGAATAAATATGATAGTTTCTTAATAAAAGAGAAATCTAGATCTGAGGAAATTATGAGACCATCACCCGTCCATATGAATATTCTGCTTTTATTTACTATGAAAACAATGATGGGATCGACTCTAAATAAATATTTCTATTATAAATACATATACAGAGGCATATACCTAAACAAAATTCGCTTCATTGATTTGGGCGTTGTTTTATTCTCCACGATCGTTTTCCTTTTAGTTTGTTATATTCGATCCTCTGACGAATGGGTGCTTGTATATTTTTTCTTGCAATATTTCTTTATTTGTATCTAATAAGCTTTGTATATATCTTTCGTCCTTGGTATCTCTCGAAGCGATAAAAGAATACACAAACTCTCGTATGAATCGAATATTACATTTTCACATGGGTGGCATGAAACGACAAAGACAAATTGTGTAATTTATTCAAAAAACTGAATCGTATCAAAAGTTTATCGTCTTTTTATTTATTTTACGAATAAAAATCAACTTTGAAAATTTCATTGTTTGTTTCCAAATTTTTTTTATTGAAAAATAAGACTACATATTTTTTTGTTTCACTTTCTTTTTATTTCATTCGTAAAAAAAATAAACTACATAAATGAAATTCGAATTTTCGATAGAAATTTTTCATTATTAGACGTGATAAAATAAGTTTTAATTAATTCAAAATGAACATCATAACATCGAAGCGTTAATTAAAAATGTCACGCACGAAAAGCGTAAAAATTAACAAGATTTACGAATCCCTCCGCCCTCCTACGTTTCATCATCATTAAAAAAAGTTCAGACGTTAAATTAAGTGAAATTGTATTTGTGTTCATCACTTTGCAGGATATTTTTTTAATTAGACTTAAACGAATAAAAAAATGTGTGAATATAACTAATACGAATAAATAATAATGTTGGCGTGCGTGTGTCAACCGGCGGAAACGAAATTATATAAAGGGGGTCGGGCAACACCTCTAGGCCCCCTGGGAGGGCCCAGAAGGCCTTTACAAAGGCCCAGAAGTCTCAAATCGAGACCTCCCAAGCCCCCACCGAAACCCAATTCGTATTCAACGACCAGTGAAGACACCAGATCGTCGTCAAGTCAACAAAAATCACCCAGAAACCTACTCAGTTTGAAGAAGATCGAACAACGGGCGAAATCTACCAAAATATCATCGGTCTGCTCGTCTTCCAAATCCGACAGTGATTCTCAAAGTATCAAAGAACCACTCCCCAATCCATTTAAACTGGGAGATCAGGAGAAGTTGTTAAAAATTAACGTGAAACCTGAAAAAGTTGAAGAACCGCCTCCACCGCCTTGCAATAACGTCGTCACTATAACAGATAACGACGGTAAAATATATTGTGTCGACAATTTGATATTGGTCGGCGAAGATGTTCTCGGTAATATTAAGAATGATTACGATGATGGTGTTGATGATGTGTCCAAGAAGTGTCCTTCTTATCCCTCAAAAGGGGGTTTGTTAACGGTGAAGCAGAAGACTGACGACAAAGACGTCGAAGCATCGTCCTCCGGCGGGACCAACCATTGCCAGGTATTATAATTTTCTTATAAAGAAAACGTTTAGTATAAAATGAAACTGACTTGCGAGCTTTCGTATAATCGACTCGCTCAAATAAAACATTGAATAAAACATTCAATTTATTCATCAGTTGTGCTATACAAAGTATAGAAACGACATACCAATCGTGACATATAATATGGTGACATACGCAATCCAGTGTCTCATAATGCATGTAAATTCCTTTTCGAGACATTCAATCTGTCGTGTGATTCTCAAATATTCAGTTCGATTCCTTCGGGATTGTGTTCTTAAATATTTGATTCGATTTTGTAGAAGGTTGTGCACTTCGGATGCGCGGTCAAATTCTCTAGTCGATTGTGGATACGTGGAGTACGTGCCGAAAACGTTCATTATCTATGAATTTTGTTCGGATTTAAATTCAGATTTATCACGCTCAATTACATATTAATAATACTCAGCATTTATTGTCGATTTGAATTTCCGCGTTGTTTCTATTTGTGTGTTTTGTATAAATCTATGGTGCAATTTTGATCGCCGACGCGAAAAATGTGAATTGTTTCACAAAGTTGCTAACGCAACTACATATATGGTTTTTTGGGAAAAATAATTAAATAATCCATTATTCCATCACATAAAAGTTTGGCGTAACATTTTATGTTTTTCGTCACGCTATGAAAACATCATTGTGCTAAATTTTTATTATACAACATGTGGTGTTTTATTTACTCGTTGAGCGATCAATTTATTGTGGTTGTAAAAATATCATTACTTGAAGTCAATTTATAAAATTTTAATGTGTTTGTATTTTATTTTGTTTCAGGTAAGCTTACATTTCTTCTAGATTTTAAGAGAGCAGGTTTTATATGCGAAATCCGGTAATGTATTATTTTGAAATCATTTTTTATAGCCTTCGTGTAGTTGTTTCGAAATTAACCCATCCCTTTCAATAGGTATGTTCTCATAACCGGAAAATTTTCTTTAGTTATTTCTATTTAAATTTATGCGAAAGAAAAATTCTTCAAATTTCTTCATTCATTCTTGGGATATCGCTCAACATGAAAAAATATTAATATCAGCAGTAAATTTTGTAATATTTTTTCACGATGCCTTTTAAGCAGCTTAGCCGTCTTATACACAATTCATTAAATTTATTTTTCTTCTCACAACAAAGCGTAGCGAACAACGTCCTTCGCCATAAAAGCCTATTTTTTTCGAACCCCTCGTATTAATTTTCGGGAACGATCAAATGAACGAAAAAGTGTCCTGTTCCTTTAATTGGGAGCGCCGTTAAGTTGCGTTTCGACGGGACCCAAGTGCCTTGCAATTTCGTCGATCCTCGAATAGTTTTGTCTGAGTTCTTCATTTGAGAACCTTTTCATCTGCACAGGTACAATCCAATTAAGGCTGTATCGCGATAGGCGTCGCTAATGAATGTTGGGGTAGAGCAGGGCAACTTTTATTATACGACGTACATTTCAACACGTACATTTAACGACCTCTCGTTACACGATATACCGTATATTGGGTTTGAATTTAATCCGCAGATTTTATTCGACACGTGTTTCAAGTTAGCGCGTGATCGTTGAATTCGCCAAGTCTCTTGATTATTATTTTGCGATTAAATTGGAAAATTCGACCGTTTCGTCGCACAAATGAGCGTTTCGAACACTGCTTTCAATTTATTTTATGTTAGGGTACTTTTCCGGGCTAGGTAATAAAGTGTGAAAAAGTAATCAACATAAAAATACATTTGTACGTTTTTAAATTATTTGTATTATATTTTAACCATGTGTTAGGGAATTCTCATAAGTATAAAACACAGTTTTAGAATTTTGGGCGTGTGAAATTTTAAAACGTTAACACAAGCCTGTACAAACATTTGAATGCTTTAATAATGAACATTACTGCACTATACTTTTTCTAATTTATCTTCGGTGAATATCATTGAATTTGAGAGTCTTATTAATTTTTGTATATCACGAAAAGGTCACGAACTTGATCGAGGTCTATATTTTCCAAAGATATTTTTTCCTCTATTATACGCATATAACAAAGACAGGCTTGAGGACTGTTGACCGCAAGAAAGCCGTAGTAATTAGCGGTCCTTTGGGTGCCTTGTCAACCTTTGGTCGTTGTTTTATTGTCGACCCAAACACACTTGCTTCGCACTCAACATCTGCAATTTTACACCTACCGGAATCCCTAATTAAGAGACTTTTCCCTCTCGCAGATTTGCGCTCTTCGCTCTCTATGCATATACATGTACTTTCCTGGAAAATCCTTTATGGTGTGGAAAAACAAAAACGGTCATTCGTTCGAAGGCCTATTTTATTTTTTTATATTTCGTTCGTTTGTTAAACGGAGTGTTCAAAAATTAGCGCACCTGCCTTTTTGGCAATCTCTCGTAAATTTTAGACGTTATCGTTCGCAAAAAAAAAATAAGCGGATTTAATATTATCTGATCCTTTCATGCAACCATTAATCGTTTCACGCGTGCTGTTTTATTGTAGGTCATTTAGAAAGCGTAACTTTCATTGTAATTCTTCGGTACATATTTGTTTTGTTCTGTTAATTAAGATAAATATGTCGAAAAGCATTTTGCGAAATGGAAAAACAGACGTCTACAAAATAATTTCCTTTCTAAATAATATCACACAGTAAAAAACCTAACAATACCCAAAAGAATTATATTTTTTTACACGTACAGCGTACCGGTACGGTGATGTTTGTTGTCATATTATTTTTTACTTGAGTAATTAAAAACATTTTTGTTGTTTGACCACCACCCATTTTGACTCCCTAATTTTGTAACCGTTCCATTTTTTCGAGAAAGGTCGACTCTGCGGTTAAATGAAATGCGAAGTGGTTCACAAAACTTCGCAGGATATAGACGATAGCTTCCGGGCCAAGTTTACGCGTAAAAGCTGAGAAAAGTTCGTTGAATGGTCGCGTTTTCTAAACCTCCATAGTTTGAAATTACTCGATTAAGTGTTAACCGAATCGACAATTTAGCGAAATCGTTTTTGTTTCAGAAAATTTGCATCGTAATATCATTTTGCGTAATAATCCCAAGCAATTTAATAAAAAGAGTTTTAGTCAGGTTTCCAGTATGCGTGTGAAAATCCGTAGAAGTTATATGGGTTGATATGCAATTACCTCCAACTATGCTTGAGTCTAATATAAATATGTTCGTAAACTTTATGCAATATCATTGTTTTGACCGGCAAAATTAAATAATGTTCACCCAAGGGACAGCCATATTCGAAATTTCTGAAATTCTTTGATGCGCAACCGTTGAAATTCTTGCGAGAGGGATTCATATATCAAAAACACACGACAACGGCCACATCGCTTTAATCTCCGGATTTTCAGCGATGTTTGAAATTCTAAAAATATTTCAGATTCAATTCGAATATTGCGCTCTCGTATTTGACGCGGATCCCACAATGAAACCCTCATCCGTGTCTAAATATATTTCAGAATTGGTACACTTTCAATGCACTGGCTTCGCAGTGTAAGGGACTCACAATGGCCATTCTTTGCCTGCGCACATTTCCGTCACGTAACATTTCGAATTGAAAAGGTATTTCAATAATGAAACCATCATGGTATTCTTCGTTTCCTCGTTTGTACGCGTGCGTAATTGACCTCAGCGAACTTTGCGTACGTGTATTATTCAAAGGGCGAGAAAATTTCGACTCGTATCTTTTGTTTCGCTTTTATTTTTAAGAGAGCTCGTAAAAAAAGTTTTTCATTCTGTTTTTGTCTAGTTTTTCTTCACTATTAGTGTTCCTTATAAAATGGCAATCAGCTCTGTCCAACGGCCAAAACCATTCCCTGGTGCTCTGAAAGAAAAGTTTCGCCGAGATACAATTTCAGGGATGCTCAACAAATATTCTATTGTTTTAACCAAGTTGAAAAAATTTCATCAATTTACATAATTCTTCAGCTTTTTTTTAATAAAAAAATATTTTTATATTATTTATTAATGATCACTAATGAACCTATTACATTATTCCCTGGTGATTTTACAAAGTAAACGCCTTCAAAAATTTATTTATACTGCACCGAAATAAATCATACCCAAAATGTAAATATTATTTTAAAAAAAAATCTCACTTCATATTATGGAAAAGGAAATTTTCCCGAAAACATTTCCAGTTCACTCATGTAGAAAGTGTGAAAATGTTTTGCAGCACTATTCGCATATATCCCGTCCGAATCGAATAATAGTATCGAGATAGAAAACACTCTGCCAACTACCCTACTTTCCAATGACAGCCTTTTGATAGGTCCGTATCTAGGCTGCCCTTAGTTCTAAACTTCTTTACGAGGGATTAGAGATACGGACCTCTCGGGAGAAAATGTCTTCGCCGCTCCGAGGACCATCTTCTTCCATTCTTCTCCACCGTTTTTTTTCCATTTTTCATTCCCTATATATTTCTTCGTGTTTTTTTCGGTCTTCAGCCTCGTCGGGGAACGACAACAGTTATGATTTTATACAGTCGCCGAGACTCTCAATTTTTCTTCATAATTTTTCTTTCGTTTTTCCACCTGGTAGTGCGCGTCGGTGCCTTTTCCACGGCCTTGTCGCAATCGATTTTGTTTTTGGTTATTTTTTACGTGTTTCACGTGGAAAAGAAGGTTGGCCCCGTCACCGGCATTCACCGCGCCAATCTAAAACTTAAAGACGTCCCCCTTCGTATTTTATGAAAAATTGTTTAGCAACAACTTCTCGAACTGTGACGGAAACGCAAATTGAATAGCACGTTGGCACTTTCAAAAAATATGATCATTAGTGTGATAAAAATTGATTTGGAACAAAAACACAAAATAGAGATGAAACTTTTGTTACTTTTTTATTTCAAATGCTCATAAAATTTCGAATAATTTATTATTAAACAGTCATTAGTGTCGCAGTGTTTATATATATAAAAAAATTTCATTTTCATATTTTCTTTTTAAACAAACAAACAAAGCTTTTAAAATTCTTTTCATAATGCGATCATTTGACTTAATTTTAAGCTTATTACATCATACCGCGGTGCGAAATTTATAAAATTTTTGAGCCCCGTTTTGAGAACATTTGGTTCGTGCCTTATGGGGGTTACCACACAAACACGCAACGTACGACCCTGCACGAAATCCAAAAATAAAAATATGGAAATTATAACGTTGTCGTTGAACGATAGCGAAATTTAATGCCGACTTATGGTGGTCTATGATGATGAGTGAAAGTGTATGAAAACAGCCAGACTCGGCGCCGGAAAATTCGATCAAATCTCGTTCACTACGTGTGTGAACTAAATTGAATTTATTATCCAATATTAAATCATCATATATTGCATCGCCCGATATTAAATGTAAACGTTAGATTAGAATTTTAATTGAGTCTTTCGGCCGTAATCTCGTTGATATATTATATTATGAAACAACGATCACACTCTCGTCGCTTTAATAGGAAAATATTCAGATTTATTGCATTATAGAGTGGAGTCGGATTTAACCCCAGTTTATTCCTATTACAGGTGAACCGGGTTAGACAACAAAAGCCGCGTTCAAGTTTCGTTCCTATTGTTTATTAACCTCCTTCGATATTGCCCCAGCGTTAAACTCGAGCAACCGCTATTGATTTTCAGTTAGCCTCCGCGCGTTAATAATTGAACCGTTTGTCGAGTTTTCAGTTGCCGATGAAAAAATAATAATGAGAAATCATAAAATTCAGGAAAAAAAATGGAAACACTCCGATTCAAACCGGCAAATGTAAGAAACGTTGACCTACTTCGATTGAAAGTTTTGCAAGGGACGAATCATTTTCGTCACTTCTGACTTCGATAAATCCAACTTTACAGTGTTATATTGAAGGATAACCTATTTTTCTTACAAATAAGAATACTTCTTGAGTCCCGCAAGATTTATAAAAAAATAACTTATAAATTATTGAAACGGGAATGTTTTGTTGATATAGTGTCAAAAATAAATTAATATATAACAAATATCTATGCTAATTTCAAAATTGAATTTGAAATCACCAATTGGCATTGCCTATAATTTCAAACGTCATATTTCAGATTCGCCCTACATTTCTGGAAATAGAAACAATGAGCATCGAAGCACAGTGTATTGATAATCGCACCGATCTAACTAAACTATCGATTGCAAATTCGCACTGCGCCAATCGCAAATGAGCATATGCGGTATCTAAAACGAGTGTAAGCACTTATTTCAAATTTTTCGCATTGGCCTCGCTCTTCGCGAGCGCATTATGGGAAATTCGGAAAAGCGACGCGCCATTTCCGCGGGGAAATGAAAACACAGCAGTGCGCCGCAGCTTTTCACTGCGATCTCTCGATTTTTTTTATTTATTTTAGTCTCGTGTTATTTCTCTGTCGTTCTTGCGTTTGTGGAAACGATCACTGAATAAATATAATAATAATCTCACGTAAAAATTCATGTAGTCCATGATTTATCTTCGGGTTGCACGTCTCAAAGGTGTCTTGTGTTGGAGACAGTCGCTTTATAAGCAAATGCGAGAAAAAGTGACGTTTCGCGGAAACGGTTCAAAATTTTGCACGAATGCGAAACGGTTTTTTCGAATATATGTTTCGTTTTCGAAATGTATATCTTATGCGGAGATGTGGGAGATCAAAAGTTTCTTCCTACGTTCTGACTGTCAAACACAGTTTGATAATATCATTAAAGCTAAAATTTTTATGTATATATTCACATCGTATATTTAAAAACTTTTCGAATGAAAGCAAAATGTAATCGTTCAATTTTTTTATTTGCTCATACGTAAAATGTGCTCTGAAATATAATTTACGATAGATAAGGCAGAGAAAGCATCTTTTACTTTCGAATAAAATGAAATATACAATACTAAAGATAAGAACGTGCCGACCTCCGTGCCTCATTAACGTTCGGCGCGTTTTTGCTCGTGTTGAATTTATCAGAGTTTTCGACGTTTTTCTCTCTTCAAATGTGTTTCAAAAATGAAATATAAACGTTAGTATATCGGCGAAAAACTCACGATCGTCCACAGTATGCAAATTAGCGTACGCGATATGCATTGTTTGCACGTGTATATCTACCTCATGTTATAATACGTTAATGAATATTTACGTTAAAATCTTGTCTGCTCTGGCAATACACCTACGGTTGTTGTGTTTAAATGGATAATTGATTTGAATATTTCAACATACCTTCGTATGAAGAGTGACTGTTCAATTAATTTGCGTTGTTTTTACAAGCGGAAAATGAATCGTCGTAAACATTATTCAATTAAAGAACAATGGAAATAGTAGTATAATTTAATTTAATACTTAATGTACGTATTCGCATGTGAATGAATAATTTCATTCATCTTAAATATCTGATATAACTGCGGTCGTTGCCGAATTTCGCGAAGTCAAAGTCAATTAAAATTTCGTAAACTTTCCCTTTTCGCACCCTTCTCGTTCCCGTCTCCGGAATTGGGCCATTGGACGGCTTTATTTTAACGAACTTTTAAATTCGAGATGAAAAAATAATATAACGATACAAAATCAAATTTTCTTCCATCATAATATAATGTAAAAAAAATCCGACATCGTATCAGATCGACTCACTTGGTGGCTTCGCGTTCGATCGATGCGAAGCAGCTTATTTGTGCTAATCTTTGATTTAATTTTATTTATTATTAACGGAAACAATTTATAACGCGATGAGCAATTTTCTAAGAACTTCCATGTATAAGGATTATAAATCGTTAATGTAGGGAGTATTGTACGCAAAACGTTAGGGTAGACGTGGCCATATCACCATTCGATGTAATATGGAAACCTTCATCATACGTGACCGCAGAACGATGGTCTCTGATCAAATGTTTATTTAGAGGTTGTCTCGAGGTAATATTTGATTAAGTTCGAGTCAGTTGATGGATTTTTCAGTTTGTTCATTTTTGTCGAGAATCGATTTTTAATGTTAAATTTAAATTCAAATAGTTATTATGATAGAAATTTATTTAAAATTTAATTAATTTTCGTTTTATTTTTCTATGATATTGAATCATATTCTTTTTGATTAAACAAAATCTTCATATTTAACAAATTATCTTATTAAAATTTTTTAAACAAAATCTTTTTTTTCCATTATGAAATATATTAAATGAAAAACTAGAACTATTTTAAAAACATTGAGATTTTTCTTTAATACTATCTCACCAAAAAAAAATACAAGACGAGTCTTCACGTATCGCGAAAATGACATTTTCACCTCGAAATTAATTCACCACGCAATCGTCGTTAAACGGATTATGTTTCGTTTCGTACGAACAAACGCTCCGTTTTCCCTTCGCGACAACGAACACACACACACGCCCAGATATTTATATACGAACACACACGTTTTCTTGACATCATATATAATAAATATAACACTGCTTGCGAGCGTTGATCAAATTGGGCGGCGTTAATAGGGCGTAACGACACGGCGACCGCCCTAGGCGGCCAGGTTAATTTATGTTTCATCTTGTAGTAATGCAATATTGGTTTTGGCGGTCGTGGCTACGCTCTCGGAGGCTCGCTAGGACTATAGGAGGCTTCGTCCTGTCGAAATGTCAACGCATGTGTTGTCCCATGGTGCATTGGTTGTTTGGTGTGTGAGTGGGATCTAATTATTTGCGGGATGCGATGTTGTTTGTTTTCGTAAATGTCTTGTTTATATTGATGGTTCGATTGGATTGTAATGTGTTCGATTGACTAATTGGTGGATGTTATTATTTGATTGTTTTGAAATGTGATATTTGATTGATGAAATGATCATGAAATTTTAAAACATAACGTTATTTTTTTGATAGATTATTTTTCGAATGTTCAATTTATCGCAAAATCAAATATACAACTTGATTCATTGCCATAATAAAGGACTCATGTTCGTATCTGAAACTTGATCCGCCCTCTCTTCAATATGTAAATAAGTTC
The DNA here is from genome assembly GCA_028571205.2 of Hydropsyche betteni. Lineage (NCBI taxonomy): Eukaryota > Metazoa > Arthropoda > Insecta > Trichoptera > Hydropsychidae > Hydropsyche > Hydropsyche betteni. The sequence goes on along the minus strand of JAOXNN020000054.1, from coordinate 25,317 downwards.
ACATACATTATTAATTAAACGAACATGTAGTCATTTTGAAAAATCGATTATTTAAGCCATCGTTAGCAATACAATCCTAGGATTCGATTTTAGAGCACATTATCATATTTACGACCGAAATATCGGAAAATACCCATAAACCTACCTAAACGGGAGCGCTTCGCGGAATAGACTGAGAAACACCACTCCGACGTAAGGAAAATCCGATGAAAATTTAATAGTTTCCCGAGATTTTCCCACCGCGGCAGGATCATCCCTCCATAGCTTTGGCCCCATGTACACACATACGATTCTTCGTTGTTAGACTACACCGTTACCATGCCATGGATACCATACGCCGTATGCGCGTTCGATCCCGTCGCTAATTTACATAATATGTGTATGTAAGGGCCGGGATGGGTGAAAGATCCCGGTATAAATCTCCGTTACATCTGGCCGTTCCTGGGGAATGAGGCTGTTCTTCTTCTGCTTCGGCATCGTCGTTAAAATTCAAAAGATCCACCCTCCGGTTTGCTTTGTTTGTGTGTATTAAGGGTGCGGCATCGAAACTCACTATCCCACTTAGGGTGAAGTTGCGGGAAATTGTTTATTCACACAAAATTGTGTATGCATACTTCGAAATTAACATTTTTGAATGAATAATGGAATGTACGTAAAAAAATATTTTTATATTGTTTTCAGACTAACGTGTTGTATATTATTAATTTTGCAAGTGTTTTCGCGTATTTGAGCTCGTTCGACGTTTATGGTTTTCCGATTAGCTACGTGTACGCTCGAGCGTGAAACGTATGCATTAACGTTGCATGAATTTTGAATGCTCTCTGTGTCGACAAAATGCATTAGGTTTTTCATTCGGCGTGGCTTATTTTGTGCTCTTCGACGAAATTCATGCAATTTTAATGAAATATTTGCATAGCAATGTTGCTGAAAATTTTTTCGTTAATCTATCTGTCATGAACGTTTGTGGTTGAATCTGTTTTAAAATGCGCATCCCATTTACTTGCTAATGATATGTGTATATTCATGTGAAATTTTGCAGGACTTAAAATTTAATGTTATTCAATAAAATCTGCGTATACACGCGCATACAAACGACATCATTGCATTCTAAATAAATTTTGATTTATTTAAAAAAATATTTCGAATATTATATACGAAAGTTTATACATTACATTTCCTCATAAAAATAATATCTTTTATGGCTTTGTTTTTCTTTCTCCTCTCGTTTATATTTGGAAAAATTGAATTCTATTCGAATAAAAATATACAGAGCCAGGGCCGGCTCAAAGGTGTAGCAAAGTAAGCTCGTACTTGAGGCGCCTTATTTTTTATCAAATTTAAACATAAAACATGTTTATTTTGAATAAAAAATTATAAATTGTTGATAAAAAAAAAATCGTTGCTTTTCGAATATTTTCGAAAATTTTTATCGTTTTTCATTTAGTAAAATGCCTTCTGGAAAAGTTAGTTTTTGTGTTTTAAATATTTTTGAAAAACTTGGTCGTTTTTATAGGAATTTTTTTTTAGAAAAGTCAGTTTTTGTAAGTGCACGGTTTTTTTTTCGAAAAACACCGTTGTTTTTTTTTTCTTTTTTGAAAAGATTTAAAATATCTAGGGAGGGGAGCTCTAAAAATCAATTTACCTGGAGCGCAATATACCCTCGAGCCGCTCCTGTACAGAACCTACAAAAATAATACGAGAATATAAAAAAAAAAACACGATACAATTCAATTAAAAAAATTCTCATTCCATTCAACCACTCGAACACACAAAAACTAATCAACAAAAATATTCAAATTAACCCCCGAAAACTCATCAACCAATCACCGTAATCACGTCGAAGAACCCTCAACACCCCACATACCCACCAACCCCATCAAATCAACCCAAAAACCCACCGATCCGAACAACAGCAACAGAGCCGGAACCACCCGTTCGGAGCCCAGCACCTGTTGATGCCGCCATATTTCTCCGTCGCGCTCTTCTTCCCTTCCTCCGGATATATACGGCCAGTGGATTTATTCTATCTGGGGCGGCCGAAGGGCCCGGGGCGTTAAAATTGATGATGGTGTCTGTCGATGGGTGTTTTCGGCCCGCCGCCACCGTATCAATCGCACTTCGGGAAAACGACCGCCGGAAAAGCCGAAGATGGCCGTTTTCGAGGTCCGCAGGCGTAAAAATAAGACCCGCCAAAGCGACGGTCTCTTTCGATTTGTATTTTATGTAGATTTTGTTGTTATTGTTGTTTTATGGCGCGTTGGTTATTTTCGATTTTTGCTGTGCGAGTTTTGGTTGTTTGGATTTCGCGTGAGTTTGTCAATTGATAAGATTTCTTAGTATTATTATCGGTAAAGATTATTTGAGAATATAAAATATTCTATTTTAGTTGAAATTGAATAATTTTCATAATGTACCGTGTGTTCGTACTTTTCCATCAGTTTTATGATCAAACGCAAGCGTAATAAACTCTCGCACCTTTTACATTTTTTTTTGTAAGAAAAGTTCGAAATTTTAACTTGGGTTTTCGTTTTATTACTTTTAGAATTCTGTGTAGTTTATATATGCAATATAATTTTTTTTGTATATATATTTTCTTTTAGTGAAAATTTTGAACCGGGTGTATATTACACATTTCGGCTTCAACGAGCGGAAACATATATGAAATATATTTTGTACGTGTCTTCGTTTCTCGTATCCGTTATATAAATCATACTTTTTAACTGAGTTGATCCAAAGTTCAACGGAAACTTTCGCATCCGAAACTTGAAAGCGTAGAGACGGTGACGTACGAGAGAACGCCAAAACACTTTCCTGCTGGAATATGATCGATATCATTTTTATAGCATTGTAGACAGACTTTTTACTTAGATAACGACATGGAGGCACAGCCATAAAGTCGATCAACCCGAAAATAAGATTTCGAACGTATGAAGCAACTTAAGGGGGAAGTATGGGCAAAGTGGGCCATCGGATGTAAACAGAACGGATATGTACCAGCTGATGCGAATATTTCCGCCAATTCATTGACATACTTGATATATTCAATTATTCTAATTGAATCGTGTTTTCCCTATTATAAAATGTGACCTGCTCGTATAATCTTCTCCGTCATGTCATAGTTCGTACTTGTATTTCGGTTTACGTTCAGAGCATTATGTTACAAGTTTAGGCTTTCGAACATTGTCTACGGCAGACAGACGTGACTCAAGATGGAATCTTCAAAGTCTGCAACCGCAGATTAATTTATTTGGAAATAATTAAAGCGGCGAATATTCTCGTTCGCACACACACTCGATTTAAGCACGAGCACGAGCAGTGTTTACACGAACTTTACGAGCATGTAAATCCGCAATGCGTTTATGACTCTCGCCCCGCTCGAATTCCCGAGCTTTCGACGCTCAAATTGCACTCGCGTATAAAAATGTAAATGTGATTTTAGCTCGACGTCGTCGTCGTCGCCAAAGTTCAAAATCTCACCGAAACTTTCAAACTGTTATTTATTATTCATGGAAAAAGTTAGTTTCGGGCACGCTTTCGGGCGTCTGTCTCGCCCTGAGCATGCCGACTTTATTAGGTTGCATTGTTTGTGTTTATCCGCCTGTGTGTCTCTGGTGCCAAATCGAACCTTTCAATATGTCGGATTTGTCCTTTTTTATATTTTTTTATTACGGCGAATTTGAATAATTTCCGTATGAAAGCGCCGCGTCCGCGAGCGGAATAATTTCGACAGACTAATTATTATGTTTTCAAAGTGAATCGAGTCGCATAATTTCGTATTCCCGACTTTACTCCATTATTCCATTAAAATATATCGGGCGTCCATAATCAACGTTTTGCATAAAATGGATAAAGCTTTTTCATTCTTTTCGCAACATTTAATGTTATTATTTAAATTCGAGCCGTTTCCGACAGAGTCAGGCATATATAATATACATACTTGCATATATAATACGTCGCAAATTCCGCGTGGAAAATAATATTTTCACGAGGAAAATTGAATATTTTCAAACAATTTATATTTTTTTCCTTTTTATGTTGAGCTGGAAAATTCTTAGATGTAAAACGAAACCAAAACCATAAATTATAAGAGCTTAACCCCCATACATTGCGGGTAAAGACATTGGTCTGTGAACACGGATTTTGTGTAACTCCCATCTAGAATGTTTCATTGTCGTTTTAAGGCTAAGCGGATAATATTCCGTTATTTCGAACGCTCATACATCTGGCACCGGGAAAAATCCTAAATTCACACGTTGCCATACTTTGATTTATACTTTAAATAAAACGAAACAACACTTCGGCCCCGTTCCGATTTGCCGCCTCTAATATCATTTTGTTTTCCACGACGATCGATAAAGGTCGAATGATTGTAATATTTTATTCGTCGATATTTCGCCATTGTGTCCTGGAAAAAATTCTTTTATCGAAATTCGATAGAGAAAATTGTTTCGCTGTCGTTCGAAAAACACACCCCTTTCGTTCGTTTCGTAAACGGTCTGGAGCGGAGTCGTTCATAAAACCATATCGACGGACCGATTAACGCGAAGCGAATTAATTTCAATTTCGCCAAAGTTTTAATCCATTTTCAGGGGTTTCACAATCGAACAGTGCAATTTATTATCGTTGTATATCGTTTGATTGTTAAAATAGCGTGAATGTTATAAAAATAAATTCCATTGGATCTATTTAATCTCCAGTGATAAAATGTACTGGTTTCTAACAAATGAAATATTTTTTTATAATTTTAGTAATATCCATTACTCAAACATAGGCATTTTATTTTCGAAAGCTATTTTTAAATTAATTTTGATTTTGTAATTATAATATTGATTGTTTTTTACTTTGCTATAAAAACACATAAATTATTTCCGTCTGAAAAAGTTACGCCAATTTTACAATAAAGGTCCCGTAAACAAAGTTACGAACTAGTTACGTAATGAATAAATTAAACAACATTATTATTCTTCGTTACGTTTCAACTATTACATTTTCATTAAACTAAACACAACTTGTCCACAATTGTTTCGAATATTTTTTCAACCGGCACATAGCCGAATTAAACTCCGGCTCGACATAGTTGGGGCGAACCGCACAAAACTCCGAAACTTCGCCGAATACACACACATTGTTATTATTGTAACTATCGTTTACAATAACATTATAATAACACTCTACACATGAATCGGGTTAACTTTCATCTGTGTTTGGCACTCAAGACAGTTCGCCTGATAATAACATAACTGGGGTTCTTTGAACTATCGCACGTCACGTGCTTCATCCCTCCATCTCTCGACGGGGTCGGATTCAATTAGGGTTGTTCCCAGGATTTGGCGGCTCAGCATCCCTCATTTCATCCCGATAATCAAATACAGGCACGCATTATACTGTGAAGGATCGCAGGTCGACCTCGGCCGTATATGGTGTACTTTACGGTGTGACAATTAAGTAATCCGATTTTATTCATCGATTCTTCAATAAGTAATAAAGAAAGTTTGAAACAAATTTAAAGAAATCTATGCAGGTTTATTTGATTACGAATTTTATTGTTATTTATTTGAATGTTGCTAAATTTTATAAAAGACTGATGAAAAACTCTATGTCGAAACGTATTCCAGTGTTGGATTGTTTATATTTTTTTCATAAGTAACTCGTTACTTTTTATTTATTAATTATTTGTATTCTATATAATGACCATTATAGAAAAATTCCTTTCAATAACCGGAACTACCGTGTTTCCCCAAAAAATAAGACCTATTACACTTTTCGAGTGTAAAATTAATATAAGACCGGATCTTACTTTCGGGGAAACATACGGAAAAGTTCAAAGTTTATAACATGTTTTCTCTTATTATTCAAATCCGGTTATTTAAGGTCCGAACCTTGAACGCTTCGGGACACGCACGTTTGATAACTCGGATCAGGGCGTTATCGCAATTTTTGTGATTCTAATGCAAAAAAAATGTTGTATGTCACTTGTTTAATTTCGTATCTGAAATAATTTCGCGATGAATTTATAGGGGCGCGTAGCCGCTTCGCAAATCCGGCTGTGATTTATGTCGCGGTTTTTCTGGTTCGCGTCAAATGCGCGAATTTTAAATTGTTTGCGTATATAAAATTGATGGTGTATCATGGGAGTTTTCGTGCGCTCGTGTGATAATTGAAAATACCTTGTGAATTTATGCATATTTGAATTTTAATTTATACTGTTCATACATTATCTAAAATTTATAACGATTTTCCTTTCTATTTTTATCATTAAAAAAACTAACATGTTAAGCGTATCCGTTCAATTAAAAATTTCGCATATATCGATTAAACCTCAGAATCACATTGAAATGCACGACGCAATTCCGCCAAATTAAAAAGCTATTTGTGACGCATTCCGCATGGCCCGGCAAGTTTTAATTGTAAAAGTTAGTCGCGCCTCATCTGTCGTCCGGAGTGCCAAAATTTTCAATTTCGTAATACGGAAAAAAATCAACATCGGCACACATAAATTATTAATTTCCGCAATAAAGTGTTTCCAAAAAATGAACACCACCCGTTGCGTTTTTAATTAATGAAACGAAAGCGCCTGATATTTATGAATCATTTTATTTAGAACGGGGGCAGCGATATTAATAAATAATAGCTGAGTGTAATTTTCCTCGGGAAATCTTCAACTTCGATAAGACCATAAACTCGTTTTAAATCATGAGCTTGTTTTTTTTTTATTTGCAATATTAATTTTCGAGTTTTAATGCTGGTTTTTTCGCGTTTTAACGATAATTGCTCTCGAGTAATTGTGTTTTTTTTAATTTATTTTGGAGGTTTAATTGTTATTTTTTATTTTTATTTTAGCTGCCGGAAGGCGTAGAGCTGACGCTGGGCGAGCTGCGCGCCATGGCTCTGCGTCAGCAACAGCAAATTGACTGCCAGCATCAACTGCTGGCAGCCAGAGAGCAGCGGCTGCGTTTCCTCAAGCAGCAAGAGGCCAGGCATCACCAGGTAATTTATATAAATCCATAAAAAAAAATAAAAAAAAAATCAATAGCGTTTAAACGATATTAATTGTATTGATAGAAACATCGTTTCGTATATTAATTCCATTATTATTGATTTTCACGGTCGACTTCCAAGAATCAATTCAACGAAAGCTTGGTAAATTTTCTTCTATAAATACAATATTTTGTGAAAAAGTCGAAATTTCCGTTTGTCGCATACAGATGTAAAAAAAATTGTATACAATGAAAGATTGCCGTGATATATTTAGAAAATGAATTATCGACTTTAAAATGTAGTGTTTCAAGTAAATTCAATCCGATACAATGTAAGACATGCACCTTTTAGCGCTGTGCTGTACATTATCATAGCATTTACATACAATGAAGATCTTTAAAATTGTCCACCGGTAACGGTGGGCTGTCAGCACTTGTGCACTCATTCTGTAAAGTGCTCTTGAGAATATTTCTAAACGAAAATAGTGCTCTAACATTCGGATACTAGTTGAAACAAAAAATACCACAATAAACATTTCTAATAAACAATTTCCGTATTTCTAGCGTCTGGTGTGACTAAATAATACTCCCCCGAAAATTATACAGATGGTACTAAGCACGATCGTTACATTAACAAGCGGCCATATCTCACGTCTATACTATTGTATATCGAGGTTTCCATCCCTCATATTGCCCAACTGCGGACTGCGAGTTTCGGTAGGCGTTTTATTTAGGCGGGGAAAAATATCGACTCTATATAGCAGTTTTCACGTGGGGCACGCAGAGCCGTATTTCAATTATACCGGTCTAGCTTTTAAAGGGCGACGCGGTGCTTTCCAGCCCTCCCTCTTCCACGTCTAATATAAATGTTGGTCGTTAGCTGGTAAGCCTCCATTTGTGCGTTACTTTCGGCTCCATTGCGTACGAGCCGTATATAAATTGCTCCGACGATGATCCAGCGGAGAAAACTCCACCGTTGAGTTCGCCTACCGTTAAACGGAAAATTAGTCGGAATCCTCCCTATCCCTCTTCTGTCGCTAGACACAATTTCCCACCGGGGTTAGTTTTTCCAGCGTGCGGAAAATCGCCGCCGAAAATTGAACGTCGGATTTCGGATCGGTGATGTCATCCGTCACTGGAGCTAGATGCACTCGATCACATTCAGACTGTATATCTTGGCGATATTTCATAAATTTATGTATTTTATATATGTTTTGTGTTGCGAAACATTTTTTTGGCAGATTTTTCTTTCACTTTTGTATTCAAGTTTTTCCTTCTGTATTTCAATATGCCTCGGAAGAAAGTTTTCGATAGCGCGTCGCTTTTCCGCGGCGGCTAGACGCGTAACATGTGGGCGAGGTCCTTTATTGGAATTCCACGTCAAATATTAATCCTGGACATTTTGACCTTTAGTGCAAACGTATCTCATGTTGAAATTTAATTAAAAGACCGCCGTTCCGATATCGGAAGACGGCCGCCGATCGAATGTCTGGCGGAATAAACGAATTATCTTATGAATCGGACGACAGACTTCGCCAGATTTCGATCAGTCCTTATCCCGCACAAATATATATTCTCGTATACGATGTGACTTGTTTATTTTTCCTTTTAGGTGGCCGCTGAAAACGAAAGACTTCGAAGATTGAGGGAACGAGTGGAGGCTCAGGAGCTTAAACTTAGAAGGTTAAGAGCTTTGCGCGGTCAACTGGACCAGACCAACCTCAACAATGTCGCTCTCAGTGAGTTTATTTTCGATTTTGTTGTTATAGATTTATGTGAATTTTTTCATCGGTGTGATTTTACGCGTAAAAATGCAGGATTTCGGATTCAAATTGTGTTTCGATGTTGGATGCATTATTCATGTGGGTTATATTTTGAGTTGGAACCTCTACCGAATCGATGATCGATTAGCACCATATGTTATATTGAATATGTAGAAACTTTGTCTTTGGATTCAATGAAAATATTTTCAGCAAAATTGTGTTATACTTTCATTTTTGTGAAATTGTACGTTTGATTAATCGTTAGCTGTATACTACAATATAAAAATATAATATTTTGTTATATATCATAAAGTAACTACATACATATCTTATAATATAGGTATTTTTTCGGTACTCTATTAATTCCATCGAAATATTTTTTCTATTACGAACTTTCTAAATTTTTCCTTAAGGATTGAATTTCAAATTTCCTCTTCATAATTCCCACTCTCAATTTCCACACTTTTGACGAAAATTTCACTTTTTTACATTATACCGCGGAACAACTTTATCGTTGAACTTCCAATACTCACCTCCATCCCTTGAGATTTTCCTTTCGTTCCACCGATGAGTTTTCCCTTTTTTCACCCCTCAAACACACCACTTTTCGATGATCGAAACGGATTTTCGTTTGATTTTCATCCCGCTCTCGTGAAAAAGCTTATTTAAGCTCCAGCAATATGCTGAAATATAATATTATTCAATACTGTGTTCATTTATTAATTTATGAGTATGTTATTTTTTGAATAACACGCCGTTTTTTCTTATATATTTACGTGATTATGATAATATTTTATTCCGTACGGATCCTTTTGAAGTTGAAACAAATGCTTGCATATATAATGAAAATTTGATCAACTTTCGTCTTCGTTACGAGCTTTGTGAAGAACGAGAATTGATTTTAAACAAAGTACATAAATTCGACTCTTCTTCCGACTTACTTACGCGGTCTGAACTTTCCCTGTTATCGCGGCGCGAATTTCAAATTGCCGATAAACGACACAACTCACGTATACAGCTTTTGTAGAAAAGAGGTGAACAATAAATTGAGTATACACCTTCAATGACTTAGGCGTTACTTTTGAAAAAATAACATCATTCCGAGAGGAAGCATCAAATTATTTTTCGATTTTCATGACTGGTTTTTTAGTAAAATATTTATTTTATTATATTACCGCTAGATATGCGCTATAGAAATATTATGTTGAGTATTTTATTTTTCATTAATATAAAACTTAATAATTGAAAAATCTCGGGTAACTCAAAATAAGTTAAACATCATCCCGAGAGATGTTTTGGACTAAAAGCAATCAAAAGAACAAGTTTAATCTGATAATTCAATTAGTTGCGGAGGGTCACGTCATCGGCATCCCTTACTACGATTTATTAGCATTTAAATTAATCGGGTCGGTCATATATAATAGTTAACACTCGCATTCTATCAAAAATGAAAAATCGATAAAATAAAATTAAGAAATTTTTTTACTAAATTATATTTTACACCGAAAGAGCGAATACTAAGTATACAATATGAAAGGAATAAAATTCGACAGTGGCAGAAAGCCGTCAATGTCAGATTATGACACGATAAAACCCCCAAGGGCTATAAAAGGTATGAGGTTTCATAGCATTAGCATAATTGTGTTGTGCTCAAGTAGACAAAACAATCAAAATAAAAACGAGCAAAGTTTGTATCAAATTTGATTACATCTGATACGAAAAGGAACCGATTCAATTCAATATTTCCATATATTCATACGTTCCACATATTCACAATATTAGATTCTCTTCCACAATAAAGTAACATATTCGAAAGGGTCGAATAACTTATCCTAATATAAAATCGTATACGGACAAATGATTAGAGGGTATTTTATTTTATTTCGCAAAAAGACAAAATGGAAAATCGATACCGTTATCTGATACTCCGGTCGCAAGAAATTTGTTTCGAAATAAAGTTGACGAATCCTCACAAAAGACTCAATCGGTAACGGACCAGGACCGAAGGCAGAAAACGCTTTTAAATCCCGCTCTAAATCCCATCAATTTCTTTTTATATAAAAGGGGGGGTCGTATTAAGCATTGTCGTATCCGAGTCCACAATATTGCCCGATATCAATTTATATCTCGGATCGGTGCGCAGAAATAGATTAGTGGACTCGGGGGAAGTTAAATTTCGCAAGCATCGATTAATTACCCGAGTCAGATTCTATCACAGCTCTAAATGCCCGATTATTATAACTATTATCTGAACGATAAGCGCCGATGCTAAATTCGAAACACAATCTGTCCTCGGGGACCGAATTACAAGCACACTGTTATCGAGATCCATCAAAGCGATCGCGACGACGATAAGCCGTCGCCGGGATTTCGGTTAACGGCGTTTAACCGTATCGTTAATACGTCTCGTTATTAATGCGCCGTTATAAAATATAGAAACTCGGGATCGATTTTCGATGATGGCGATTTTACGGCCTGGGGGAAACTGAGGGGTGGAGGAGCGCGTTAATTCGTACTTTCGCTCGCTCTCCCTTATCAAATAACGAAACAATATACACATATAGTCGGACCCGAATTGAATTAACCTCCGTAATGTGTACCATTTGGCTAAATGGTCACCCTACGCGTCTCCGCCTAACGGTCCTAATGGAAACCGATCGTTTGCCATCGATAGTTGAAAAAAGCAGTACGGAAAAGGTAACTGAATTGATGTCGTTTTTTTTTTTTAATTTGATTAAAATGTTATCTTTTTCATTATATAAATAAAAAAATGTTATGTTAAAGAATAAAAAGCTCAATATCAAATTATTGTATGATATAATAATATAATATTGACATATCAGAATAATGTCATTTATAAATCCTATCAACTGAGAATCTAGACAGCCGAAATCCTGTCAAATCGCCCTTATTTCGTATATATTTTCACTATATCATTCATTTCATTTTAGTTTTGTAGATATTGCATTTTATTATGATGTTCTCCATATTTATGAATGCATCACTAATGCGAGATAGAATGGCATAAGCGCATTACTAAGCGATTTCGTTCGGTTCTCCGTCGTCACGAATCGTTTTAAAAACGTCGTGTATTCCCCTTCCTTGTATTATTATATGGTTTTTCCTGCTTTTTTACGAGAAAATAATTTGAATATGACCCGTGACGATACGAAGGAACCCATTCCCCAAATCAAAAATGCAGTCGTTCGCATGTTGGAAAATTACGCGGTCGTTATGCCTACGTTTTAACGTTCATATTTTATTGTCGTATTAAAACGCTCTTGTTATTAACTTTGTCAGCAGGCGCAATCTCGAAGATCTACAAACACGCGAACCACATTAAAACTCAACATAATATCGAATTCGATTCCAATAAATTAGTTTCGGCCGAATCGATTCGCGTTTTACAGTTTCGAATATAATTCGGCGTGTTCTTATCAAACTTTAACACGGTACCCGGTACTGTCGCGCGGACTTTTCCGGCGATCGGACGCAATTCGAGATTTTCCACGGCTTTAATATCGCACTGCCGGATCGGAACGACTTTCGAAAAATGCGATTCGCGCCATTTTCGTCGATATCGAGCGAGTCTAATGCGCGTTTCGGACCGTTTTCGAGAAGTTTCGCGGCCCGTGAGCGGAAGGCGGAATACCTACACCCCCATTCCGGGATACGTGTCCCGCTCGGGAAAGCACCGAGATAAGTAAATAAAACACACATAATACTGCGTGGAATTTTTCATTTATGCTGCTCGGGGTGCTGCCGTTTTCGGAAAAAAGGAGGGAATTCGGGTGAGCTTTTGTGAGAGCCGAACGCAAAATTAAATAGTCATCCATCAAAGCGCGGCAACTATACGTGTCATAGACTCCGTTTATAATCTTGCATGGCATCAATGTATTTATTTTTCGAAGTATTCATAAAAAAAATATTGGAAAATATTCAGTTTTATAAAAGTGTAGAAATTTTTTTTTAAGATTTCAATGTGATTTAGATGTTCTTTATAAAGTCGTGAAAATGATAAATTTATTTTCTTCAGATTCATATTTTTTATATAAATATTTCAAAAAGCTTTCAAAATCCAATCAATCTTAACATTGTTTAAATATTAAAAGATAAAATAATTCTAGCCAAATCGCGATAAGCCCATAACCCGACTTATACGAATAATCGAATTTATCAACGAATATAAATATTAATCGAAAGCTTTTATTGGAAACCGATTGTTTACACGGGCACCTAACGACTCTTACGCGTCAGAAACGCGTACATTTCAATTTAGGATATATTTATTTAATCAAGCCCACTACAGCCACCGAGGCCGGTCCTCCATCTCCACTCGGACACATTCACGACACTTTCCCGCGTCGAATTAAGTGTTTTTCGTGGAAGAGCGAGTGTAAAAAGCTGGCTGCGAGTCGCTTCTCGATACGAGCCGTTAAAGCGAAAACGGTCCCGTTCGCGTAATGGTCGCCGCTGATGTTTTCGGCTATCGTTCCCGTCTCGGCTATGGGATCAAAGGTAATGCAGCTACCCCATAAAATTCCTTATAAAAGTCCCGTAAACGCGGCCCGACAATAAAATTCGGCGCGAGGAGACACCGATGTAATATGACCGTAAAATGGAAAGATCGCTCCGAACCGGTAATTGACTGCCGCGTCTCCTCACACCGTGCGGCTTGTTCGATTTTCCCCATTTATTTTATGTTTTTTCTTCTCGTGCGTGCTTTTTTCTCTCGTTTTCTTTTCCTGTGATCTCTTCGTGTTATTGCCGGTCGGAGGATTTGAATTTGACGACCGCGCGGGTCGTTTATCGCTCGCGCTCGTCTCGTCGCGTTTCGGAGATCTATCGCGCGAATATGACGATTCTTTTATGTTGTTCGTATGTTTTATCTAATTTTATATTTGCCATAACGTGCGTGATTCGATCTCTCTTTTGTGTGTTTTTGATCCTTGGTTGCGTAATTTGTTTGATGTCAATCCAAACCGCATGTATCGCACGAGTGATTTGATTTGAAATTTTGCTGTTTTGATTGATTTGCAAATTCGAATAGTGCGTGAGATTGTAATACAAGATTATCTAGATAAAAAATGTTTAACGATTGCATTCATAGAAAATGATATTTTGCTCACTCCAGTCATTTATATTGGAAGTCTCACGAAAACTAACAACTGAACAACTAAATATGACACGCGATGACATTTTGCTTTACACGCGACCGATTATCATAAAATTATATAAGCGTTTAGTCTTTCGTAACAATAGTCCTTTCATGTTACCTAATACTTGAAAATACGTTAGATTTGTTTCAAACTGTTTCAAATTAAGTCAAGTTTTTTTTAGCCTTCTCAACTAAATTAAATATTTGACATGGAGAAGTTCCCACGAAATCATTAAAAATAAGAAATTCTCAATGCGGAAATTCGTCGGGACATTCGCTTCTGTACGCTCATTCGTCCAGGATAATCCGAAAGTGTTTTGCGCAAAATAAATAAGGTTTTTGTTTCTGACGCGGAAGGACGTTTTATCGGGGGAAAGTGTAATGAGGTTTTAGAGCGAGGTGTCGCCGAAGGTTTGTCGCGGATGAGTCCTAATCGCTGTATCGCAACAAATCCTCTTACAATTTCCTTTCGGAGTCTTCACCGTGAAGAAGGTCCTGTCAAACGGCCTTTATACTAATGGTCAGGAGAGCATCCTCACGCATTGTGCCATCGTCGATATATCTTCGTTAACGTCATTATCCGTTTCACTCCGAGGAGGATTTATTTTTGTTTCCGCATACTCGAACAAAAGAGATAAACGGCGGCTTTACCGAACATTCTGTTTCTCGGTATTTTTTTCATTATTATTTCTATTTTTTTTTTTTCAAATGCCGGCATCGTAATAATTATGAGAGCCTTGTGCAAGCGGCGACAAAGCGAACCTTAGAAATGATAATATAGAAAAAAAAATGAATATAAAAGGGAAAACCGCTGCTCTCGTTGGGGTTTACCATCTTTGAACCGTAGTTTAATATTGCATTCCGTTTCTTTGGCCCGCCGTCGTCGGAAAAGCGACCGCTTAATTTTCCGACCGAAAGAAAAACCCCTCTAAAATGCGATTTCTCGGCGGCGAATTTCGAATTTCTGAGCTCTCGAACCGACCACCATCCTTTGTCGTCTCGTACGCAGAAATCGCGCACAAAAAAAGCCTTAAGTAAACGCCAAATTGACAATATGTACTTCAACCCGGACGGCGGGATATGCGAAAATATTTGAATATACGAGAGCACTCTTTCTATCCGTCTTATGTCACATCAATCACGTATTGCACATTTTTCGCTGAAAAGGGATACGCTTAACGCCTTTGTATCTCTACAGGGCGTATTTCGGCCACGTCAGCGATTTGTCAATTGTCTTGCACGCCTTTGATAAAACGTCGAAACGGGGACGAATTAATTTCGGCAATCTAATAACTGTGGCACTTTCGCGCGCTCCGTTTCGTCGCACAAATGCGGGCTAGGAATAAGGTCGAGTTTTTTTTTTTTTTTAACTTTCCTTTTTGTATTCATTTTCGAATTTTTAATTGCAGCCAGCGACTTGGAATCGATACGGGCCCTTTTCAACGAAAAGGAGAAGGAGCTGTCTGTGGCCGTGGCCAAAGTGGAGGAGCTGACGAGGCAGTTGGAGGAAGTCAGAAGGGGACGAGCACCACCCAGAGGACAACCACCCGCCGCTCTCGAATTGGACAAACTTCGAAGAGAGCTTATGGTATGTATTCTACTTCAATGATTAAGTGTTAAATGATCACTCGTGTCCATTTACAGAATGGAAATTATACATATAACAACTATTCGTAATATAATGACATATTTTTATTGTCAATTTATATTTAATATATTATACGTAAAACTATAAAATATAAAATGAAACTTGCCGCGATAGCGAATGATAAATCTCGCGACATTCAATATAAATCAAATTAAGTTAGATTATTTTGGAGCGCGTGTCCGACGATTTCAATTACCTGGTCTAAAACCGAGATTCGAATTCGGCAATTTATTTTCATTAAAATCACATTTCAGGTTAATTATTCGGGCGTCGCTTTGTCATCGCCGCCGTTGACGTTTTCGATCTCTGCGCCGAAGTCTTTAAAACTGTATTGTGATAGATTAATGAAGGCGCCACCTCCCGCCGATTTCAATGGAAAATTCGATAGCGGATCTCGCTCACTTTACGAAACACCCCGCGTTTTGAATAATAGCGCCGCTTCCCGAGCTCGGAAAAGATGGGAAAACTTTCCATTGTCCCGCCGAACTCGGCCAGTGCCCCATAACACGCCTATTCCCGGATCGTTACGAACGTGTTCCCGCCGAAACTATTGCCGCGACAGTTAGCGGCGTGATGATCTCTTCGGCAAATTGTTATGCGACCGTTAAAAATTAATTGGCGAATCAATTTCGGATTCGGCGAGCACTCCGGCGCCTGAAAGGGACATAAAATAAATTTTAATACGGCGTAAATGGAGCCTCGTCTCGCGCAAGTCGCGATAAATTACCGGGGCCGAAAGCGTTTATTACTTAAGTGTACTATTCAATGTGCACGGGTATAAATTCGCGAGACAGAGATGGCCAAAAACGCTGTCGTCGGAAAATTCGGCGCTGGGAAACTTGGTGCAACTTGTGAGCATTCAATTTGGTTACGTTTTGTGTTTACTTTGTGATATATTGCGGTCTTACGGTGTGGTCTTTTGATTAAACATTGAATATGTATGCTTTGTGTATCTGGAATGCAATTATGTTGAATTAATATATAGAATACGTTTTAGATAAAATTGAAGAATTTTCTTTGTTAATTTTTGAAATATTTTTAACGATCACATTTTCAATTAAAAAAATAATTTATCTGCAGCGACTGTTCGAAATGTCTGCAAGCTTATGAAATTTTTAGTCTCATCTTGACAAATTATCTAATTATTTTTAAAGACAGACTCAGCTTTTCGCCTTAAATATTTTATAATGAAAGAGAAAAATGCTACATCGTAGCAGGTAATTTTTTTCTTAAATTACAGCGTTTTCCTTTTTAATTGAAGAGGTGACGTATGAGCCTTATACGTGTGGCGATAAAAAAAAATACGACCGTCGCGTTATATTATATATTACGTATATTCTCCGAAGACTTGCCGCAAAAATTCAATTTCTCTCTCTCCTTAATACATTTTTCACCTTTTCTACGGTACGAAAGGTTCGCGCGATTTTTTCAGACGTGACTTATTGGACCCGATGATCGAATCTGAATAGAAAATGACCCGACGTTTGTAAAGCTGCAGGAAGGAAGTTGACCTTTGATTTGTCAAACGTGCCCAACACAAAATAAACTCATCTTTGACTGCTTATCGGAAAATCTCATCTATAAGATATTCTGTACGAAACACACTCGAAAATGTAAAATATTTATCAAATTTGTAAATATCTCAGTTTCTTTATACAAAATCCGTCAGCAACTCCGGGGATATTCAACACAATACAACACAATGTTTCCACCTGACAAGAGACATTAGCAAGCGTTTCCATGATGCATTGTCGTCGTCGTCAATTTGTTACAGGTCGAGTTTGTGGAAAACGCATCGATCATTCGCAGGTGTTTGAACCGCCGAAGGGACCGAAACACCCCTTCGTTCGAGCGCAGGTGATTTGCGTTGGGGTGGTAAGGGTGGTCGCCAAAATTACGTCAAATCGGCAACCCCT
Organism: Hydropsyche betteni; assembly: GCA_028571205.2. NCBI lineage: Eukaryota > Metazoa > Arthropoda > Insecta > Trichoptera > Hydropsychidae > Hydropsyche > Hydropsyche betteni. The sequence continues at coordinate 7,855 of JAOXNN020000054.1, read as the reverse complement.
GTCGATGACACATTGTCGATCGAACTTTAACACAGCACGGAACCACACCTCCCTTGTGGGGCTTCCTTCGCTAATGACTAGTTCGAAATTCACGCATGCGAGCGGTCTAGATACGTGTAATTTAATACTGTTCAATTGTCGAATGTTAAAAATATCATGATGTTGTATATGCGGGAATAATGGTTTCGTTGAGCGATGTCGGACCGTTAGTTTTTCAATAAAGCAGAGTGCGCGAACTCCGCCGTCTGAGGCAAAACGTGAAAATTGTGTCGGGAGACAAGGGAGAAATTTACGTTTTTTTTTTCTTTTTGATGAAATCTTTTTATCGACCTAAAAAATGTGGCGTTTCTTTTTCTCGTTAAAGTATCGCACGAAAATGGCACGAGTTTAATTTCGATGTTGCCTCGGAACTGTATATTTTTGTTACAAATGAGATACGCTGTGATGACGTAAATTATTCGCGAGACGTCGCCGATGTAAATGTTGCTATTAGTTAATGATTTTTATGGTCGGTGGTTTTAAAAAAAAAACGAAACAAATAATACGGATAGCTTAACATGAAACCGACAAATTATGCTATTTTAGTTTTATACCGTTCGACTTTGACAAATGATTCGTAATAAATAGAAACGCCGCATTAACTCTAAAAATATTCTCCAAACGTTTTATCGTATATAAGGAACATAAAATCTTACCATGCTAATGAAACGCAATAAAATTATATATGAACATTTAGCAATTTACCTTCAGAACAAACACATGTTTATCCAACAATTTTATTAGACAAACAACGAGAAAAATAATGTTCGCCGCTACACGCCATAGCAACCGGATTTGTTGATGCGCACATTCATTTCCAAAAGCAACGTAAGTCCGACCTCTTCAAATTTTCATTCAGAACCCTCCGCCCATTCCGAAACACACAATTTTCCGAGTACTCCGCTTTTCGGCACACATTCATTAGTTAACGTCTATAGCTTGGACATCACCCACAGCAATAACAGCATTTCATCGCACAACAATAAATACACGACAGTGCCGAAGCTCTCGAACAAAAAGCTCATCTGATCGAACACGTCTGCGCGCACAGTTGCGCCTGCCAAATGTGTTGCACATATCTGAACGTATCTGGATTTGGGACGAGAAAAATCGGGTCAATCAAGCGACTGTCACGCGAACTGTCCTGGCTCTTAGTCCAACTCTGTCGTTATTTAAAACGAGACGCTCTGTTGTTTGCCGCGCGCAATATTTGCTTTCCGTTCGAGAGTAATAATAAATACGAATATAGACGATTTAAAAGGCTGTTGTCTGGTTGGCGGGAGTTTGACATGTGCTCTTCGGGGAGAGTTCGAGTGTCACTTTTCGAAACGGGATACAAAAGATTGGGATGATTAATCGTAATCGCTATTAATTTATCTTTTGTCGCTTCGTAAATTATGGTCGGAGACATAATTTTCGTTGAATAAAAATAGCTATGGTATAATATATTTTTTTAATTCGTTTTTGTAGGCGACGACCCGTATTTTTAATTAACGATGAAATAATTGTGCTTCTAAAAAAATGTGAAAATATTTCGAGTTTTTGAATAGCGAGCGTTATTTTTATTTGACTCTTTAAGTTAAATTTTATTTTAATTAAAGTAAACTCGTGTGTCGTCCGTATTTCTATGTGAAACTATTTTTTGTGTGTTTATTTATTTTAGTGATAAAGAGTGTATACGATTTGTTTTTAAGTGTCAGACTGATGGACGTTTTATCGCACTTCGAATGGTTTTCAATTTTCGTGAACCCGTTCAATTTTTCCTTCGACGGATTTTTCCTGAATTATTTTTTGATAAGCGGCGAGTTTTGGAACGCTTTTTTCCATTAGAAATAAATAAAAATTTCCGACGTATTTTTGTATATTCATAGCCATATCGAAAAGTATATTTTAATAAACTACCAATAGAATATTTAAAACATGGTGAGCGAACAAAACAGTCTCATCATCGAAATTGTGATTTCAAATATTTATGTTTTAACATTTTTTTTCAGTATCGGAACAAATTAAACGAGCAACAAAATGCTAGACTCAGCCAACAAAGAGAGGCCCTCACGGCGAGGCAGGCCGAAATGGCCAGCATAGACCAGAGGATATCAGAGCTTCAGGGTAGGCTGCAGAGGAAAAGGGTAGCCAACAGACAGTTGGCTGCCCAAATATCTGGAAAACATCACACGCCAAGGTAAGAGAAACGAGCAAAACATTCCCGTTTAACCCCATATGAATCACGCCGCGACGGACAATAAATTATTTCCCAACCAACAAATTACAACGTACACATTCGGTCTATTGTTATTATACAAACAATTTTGTAGCAGATAAGTATTTCACTCGAATTTTATATAATATATTAGACTCGATTATTATTATTTTGATTTTTTTTTTCCAAATTAAAAATCGTTATTAAACGAAGCCATTATTCGCTTTCATAATTGCGCGCGATTTATTAATCCGCCATAGAGACGGAGCGTCTATCGGAGAGCCGCTGAACGGAGTTAGACTATATAAATAATAACTCGATCTCAGCTCGAAAGCGTATAATGAACAACAATGAGATATTAAAGGATTTATAAGGCGAGTAATTGCAGCTCGTTCCGTCGCCGAAATCGGAGACGCGGATGATATACAACCGCGAAATATTCGCTAATAGCCACCACCGTCGGGAGAAAATTTTAATAATCGCCGCTAAGAAAGTCAAACCACCTATTATAAATGAGTCGTTTCCGAGATAAAGGCGTTATCTGCGTGATGGAAGGAACGAATATCTCACCTAATACATTTCGCGCCATTAACTTTGACTGCTTTATAAATCGGCCATAATAGCCGCGACGAAATTTCAACTCCCCCGTGCGCGGAATGGATCTCGTTCGATTTATCTTTGTTGTAATATTGACTCGCTTTTATGTGTATAATGTTGTATAAAGCCGATGGGGGAGCCGGAATTTGTTAGATTGAATGGTCATCTATGGTTTATGTGAACATAATCGTTCCAACATATCATCGCCGTTATGACGTCCTCAATTGTTGAATAAGACCTTTTCAGATTCTATATAGGGTATTTTTTTTAGATCGTTCTTGAATATGTAAAAAAGTATCTGTGAAGGAATTCAAGTACTAAAAATTGTTATTTACCCAAATGTCTCATTGTCAGATTGATATCATACAATTGTATGTATAATATGTATTATACTAACCGTGACACATTTCGCTTAATTTCAGTAATCAGTAGAAATTAGTACGTTCGACAGATTCTCCATTGTTCACTAATAAATAATCTATAAAATATTTAGGTATCGAATATTTTTTATTATTTCAGATCGACAAATGCGGCACCAGTACAACTGTCTAACTATCCCAACGCTGGTGGTATTCCGAATGGCCCTAATAAAAACCAACCGACAAGAGGCAATATTGCGGCAATCGAACCTTACAATCATATTCCACATGCGCCTAGTGTCAATCATGCTCACAACTTCCAGGTTTGTAATAAAAATATTTTTTTAAACATAGTATTGTCACTTCATTCGTTCAGTGTTATACGTTGTGTCGTTCGTAATACGTGTGTAGACGAATTTACTTCAAGTACTGATCAGCGAATTCGAAATATTTTGACTTTGATTTAACAAGATCCGCTTTAAAGGATTGCTTTTTTTGTCAAGTATGCGATGCATAACTTTTGCTCGTTTTTCATGACGGTTTTTAAAATACCTTTTTTACTTTCAGGCTCTCAAACACAACGCATTACAAAACAACTTACAGATGAAGCTACTCAATCAGACTGATAACATCAACAACCATCTTAGCCAACAAGAGGTGCATTATTTACAACAAAAACAGTTTGCAAATCAAGCTTATAATGGAGTGTATCCTCAGAGATTGCAAACAAATCTGGCTCCAAACGATGCCCAATTTTCACAATATCCTAATAAGCAAAACGATATGGGATCGTATCAGTCTCAACAGAATCAAATGCCTCAGACCAATGATCAAAAAATTCTTTTGGATCACATTAACAAGTACAATATCGATTTACAGAAGACAGTCAATCATAATCACAATCAGAATATAAACAGTGGATCCTCTGCAGTCACTCAGAATCAACAATCAGCTAAACAAAGGTCGAATAATGAACAAGAATTTTTGCCAGAGTTTGCAGCCAGTAAGTCAGATCCTAAATACCAGACGTTGCCTTATAATACGAAATTTGCCGTTAATGGAACAACCAAACCCAAAGGACAATTTTATGAAGACTCAAATAAGTCTTCAAATGAACAATCTGGCATTGTTAAAGTACCGTCATCTTCAAACGTCAATAATATGATGACAACAGTTAGCGGATCAAATCTAAATCATATGACAGCGCATTCAACTCCCCTTACTATTAGTAAAGGTCTAGCAACACCACTTACTCAGAGTGAAACAAATAATAGTGCTTATCCAAACAATGACCCAAATACATATCATTTACAAAAATCTGATTCATCAACAAAATGTGATATTCAAGAAGAAAAAGAAAATATAGTCCATATAAATGGTAATAATAATGTAAGATCAAACCTTAATATGAATAGTGAACAAAACAAAGTGAGTTCAAACGTACAATATAAAAATCAAGGAAATAGTGCCGGTGGACGAGCAGATATTGTACGGGGATTCACGCAACAGAATGCTATTAGTTCTTCAGGACAAATGGTATGTACATATCTTTATACCCTAACTAATAACTCATTTCCCTAAATTGAACACATTTTTCACTTAAAACAAGCATGATTATTATCACATTAGATTATTCATCCAATTTCAGAAACCAGTTTCTAGTGTTGCTCCTACCTCAGTACAAGTCGCTAGCGGAAAACCATCTCCCATATATCAGACCTCTTCTACAAAAATTCAACCTGTTCAACCTCAGACTGTGTCACATTCAGTCCTAAATAACAATAATTCGCTCTATCCAAAATCAACACAAAACATAGTGAATAATGGACATCAAATGCCAATCCAGAATTCATCATCCCAAAGCCTGCTCTTATCACCACCACAAAGTAGTAGTACTCCGATGTCAACACCTGATGTCACTGGAGATAAAATTGTTCCAAAACCAGCACTTCCTCCTAAACCTTCAAAAGTAAGAAGTCTTAGCAAGATTTTAAAAAAGTTTCTTTACATTTTTTTAATTTATTTTAACATTTTTACAATTTATTTTTACTTTATTAATAGGGTCAAACTCCTGGTGAAACGACATCTTATCATTCCCAACAAACTGAATCTTCAAAATCTGGAGAATCTACAACAGAACAGGTGCAAGACAATGAAAATGTCAGTCAAAACACACAATCCACCTCAACATCTTCTACTGAAAACCAACAAATGATAATAAAAGCTAGGCCTCTAACAATCAGGAAACAACCTCTAAGTGAACAACCCAAATTAAGAAATCAAACAAGTATAGGAAATAAAAACGGTGTTAACATAGCAACAACAAGGCGAATCGAAATGCCACCTGCATATCTATTTCCTGAAATCGATCAAAATATCAATGATAATAATCAAATTGATTCTAAAAGTAACAATGTAAATAAACTCCATCATTCTGGCAGCAACTCGAGTCCAAGTTCAAGTGATACCACAGACAGGGGGACATTTTCTAATGAATCTAGTGAAACATCATCAGAAGATCAGTCCGACAAAAATGCCATCAATAACATCACTGATCAAATTAATTGTGTTGATATAAATAATGTAAATGATAGCTGTGGAGTAGCTAGGAGAATTAAAAAAGGCAACCTGAAACAAAGTGGAAAAGTAAACCTTTCTAGGCGTGTTAGTTTTGACCCTCTTGCTTTATTATTAGATGCAAGTTTAGAAGGTGAACTTGAACTTGTTCAAAAAACTGCCACTCAGGTAAAAATATTTTAAAATATTTTAATTATTAAAAATCGATTGTGTATTTACTAAAAAAACTTTTTAAGGTTGCTAATGCAAGTGCTGCTAATGATGAAGGTATTACAGCTTTACATAATGCAATATGTGCGGGTCATTTTGAAATTGTCAAGTAAGTTCATTTTTAGTTTGTCTTAAAGTTTTATTTTTCTCGTGATCTTCAATGATTCTTTTTCAGATTTTTGGTTGAATTTGGATGTGATGTTAATGCTCAAGATTCTGATGGATGGACTCCACTTCATTGTGCAGCTAGTTGTAATAATGTCACAATGGTGCGATTCCTCGTAGAAAATGGTAATTTGATATTATTCAAATATTTGAATCAAGTTTGATCTGTTTATAACTAAAATTCTAATTTTTTTATGATTTTTGTAGGTGCGTGCATTTTCGCCACTACTCTTTCTGATCATGAAACTGCAGCACAGAAATGTGAAGAAGATGAAGAAGGATTTGATGGATGTTCAGAATACTTATACAGTACATAAATATTATTTTATTTTAATACATTTTGATTACTTTTATTCTTAAAATAATATTTTATTATTTTATTTAGGTGTTCAAGAAAAATTGGGAATAATGAATGGTGGCACAGTATTCGCAGTATTCCCATATAAAGCACATGAAAATGATGAACTCTCTTTCAATGCTGGCACTCGTCTCAGTGTAGTAAGGAAAGGCGATGATGCTGAAAGAGAATGGTGGTGGGCACGAGCTCCAAATGGACAAGAAGGCTATGTGCCACGAAATCTGCTTGGGGTTAATATCTTATAATATATAACATCTTTAACACCTCTTGAAATGAATATATGAATTTATAATAATTCTCTTTTCTATCTTTCAGCTGTATCCTAGAGTTACACCAAAGTCAGAACAATGAAAAGGGACCCTCACTATATTGAATATATTTGTTTGATTTTATTTTTATATGTTTATGTAAATGTAAATGTTATTAAAAATAAAATGCACTGTAACATAATATGAACCTTAATTAAAATAAGCAATGATTTTATTTACAACTGTAAAGTTTATTATTTATGACAATTTTATTATTTGCAAGATTGTATAATGATTATAAAATGTCAGAGCTTCTCAAGTTTATATTATTATGAAATGACTTTTGAAGTAATTTGTAAAAATGAATTTTGAACCACTGTTTTTATTTAAATTAATTGGAATAGATAAATATAATAAATTGACAATACCATAAATACAATTTTATTTAAAAATATATTCGTTTTCATTCCCCTAATATGGATTTTTGTCAAATAACACAAATGCTCGACCATTAACTGGTGTCATGATGATGCTGCTGTCATATTCAAAAAGGCAAAGTTTTTTTTCGAAAATGCGTTTTTCGACAAAAATAACAAATATTAATGATTTACGTATTCCTCTCCAAAATTGCCGTATTGTCCACGTTGGGAAACACTGCTAGAATTTCACAATTAAAATTAAAAATTAATTGTGTAACCATTTTGATTATACTTCCTTGAATCACATGTACTCCTGGTGTTTTCGTTTGGGCTGTGTCGCTTAAGAATCCGGAATTAAAATTGAAAAAATAATTATACAAAAATTTCTATCATACTTTCTTAAATCACATGTACCCCTGGTAGTTTTGTTCATACTGCACCTACAAAAATTCGAAATTAAATTTAAAAAGTAATTGCACAACAATTTCTATTATATTTTCTTAAATCATATGTACTCCTAGTAATTTCGTTCTGGCTAAGGCTTATTGTTAGCCCGAACGAAGTGTTTCCCAACCTTTTTTGTACCACGCCCCACTTAAACGATTCAATAATCTCAGCGCGGGGGGGGGGGGGGGGGGGGGGGGGGGGGGGGGGGGGGGGGGGGGGGGGCGGGGGGGGGGGGG
>JAOXNN020000053.1:1998319-2087801 GCA_028571205.2 Hydropsyche betteni | reverse complement strand
ATTTTTATTTTATTGCGTAATAGTATGGTTATCAATACACAACCGATGTTATTGACATCGGGCCTATATACTAGTATATAATAATATGAAATTTCGATACGAGGTTGGCTCTCGGATAAGGTATATAGCCTAGACCCCCAATATTTGATCGCGAGACCTTGTCCTGAGTGAGCACAAAAAGGGTCGGCAATGATGATAATGATGAATATGAAATTATTTGTATTTATAATGAGACATTTAAAAAAAAATCGAATACGTTTAGTAATTGACACCTCTACAGATTTTCTGAGTATTGTTTGTAGGGTTTGGTTGTATGGGAATGTGCGCATTGGTTTAGATCGGTGTCGAATGAAAATTCGGTTAATCTAGGATTGTTGCTGAAGCTGCATTAAAGTTTCATGAAAACGTTCCGAGAATGCTGGGTAAATAATTGATTGAATTTCAAATTGACGTATTCTATGATTAAACTCGCTCGTTTATAAAGCAATATAATTGATTGCGGTAATTTTGTGATAAAGTAATTACTGTATCGTATCGAAAATATTGCTTACATGTTTGTAACGTTCAGATTGCTAGAAATGACTCATAAATTTCCCAAATAAAAATCATTTACAAAAAATAGCTTTTTTATTACATCTCTATAATATTCCATAAATATTATTTTTCGAAAGGTCACGCTTTAACCATACTATTTTTTATTCGAACAGTTATTTATTTAATAAATCAACGAATAAGCGATTTTTTTCAACGTAGCCGTGTTTATAAAGGATTTGCACGTATAGTAAATAGATTGGACGTCCCATCCTGAGTCTGCGTATTGCGGATTTAGCACTTCGAAATTTAACATCAAATGAAAAATTCAGTTTTTTTTCATTGTATCAATCACAGGACGTTTTTCAAGTGATTTTTACATATGAGCGAGAGATTTTATGATTTTGTTTAGAGCGAATAATTCGTTGCGATTGAAACGGGATTGAATCGGCACTTTCAAATAAACAACTTTGTTTATTCAAGAAGCTGGTTCGTCTGTCATGTGTATTTCTTTTTCGTGTTATGGAATTTGCGTACAGACAGTATGTTGTTTATGGCGTTTCGCTGACGCATATAATCGCTGCACAAACGCATACAATTACCATTGGCGCCAACAAGGCGCCAATTGCAAACAATACTGTTATAATTCATACACAAGCTCTTGTGCAACTCGGTGATAAAATAGGGTGTCTGGACAAGATAAGGGTCTATTATAAAGAAATTCGAAGCTTAAGACATGAATGAATAACCTTATCTATGCGGTTGTTATTCGTATGGTGCAAGAAGCAAAATACACAGTATTATGTTAAGTGAATGAATTGAAAACATCTTGTATTACTCCATAATGAAATAGCGAATGAATTAGATGTGTGAGATTAAAATCAAAGATAAATTCTTGAACAGTATTACTTTTTTAGATTTATTATACTAAATGATTAATATCGAGAATTTTCATTTAGATAACATAATTTTATATTGTTCATTTACGTGTTTCTGATGAATAAATTAAAATATCCGAGTAGTCGCTTTTGTAAGTTCAGCATGAAATATTGATCGATACTATTTCGAATAAACTTTGCACTCACGGACATTGAGTGGTTGAATTTTCCCGGGGCGACGTTTAACTCTAGCTGTTGGTGAATTTTCAGGAAGAAGGGCATAAAATTGCCTTCATCATTAATCATTTACGTCGCGCAAATTGACCGAGTTGATGGCGTTCGGAAATTATGCCATTTATAAACGCACCAGGCCGTGGCGTTTATAAACTTGAAAGTGCATTGCACGAAAGCCACTTCGTTTCTGTATAAAGTTCGGATGTTTTATATAATAAAATATAACCGGCGGGTTTATGAAACTATGTATGAGTGAATTTGAATATTATATGTTCGTAGCCACTATATGATATTGAATTTATAGAGAGAGGGGTGCGGAAAAACGACATATTATTTCAAGCTATGCTGAAACGTGGAATTTTTCAGTGTGTATAAATCACTTACAACGCACTTGGGGAGAGATAAAAATGCACTTCGCACTGTTCTGCATGCGACACGAATTTACGAAAAAATTGCCGCCATACCATAAAGATAAATAACGATTTCCTTTCCGCATTAAGTATGTGTACGTTGTTCGAATCCTACTTGTCAAAAGCTACAAAGTTTCAAAGTGGAAAAAAATGTCGCAGCAGTATTAAAACCGTTGAATAGACTGCTTTGAATGGTCGCTAGAATGGAATAGAGTTTATAATCTTGCAGCGGAATCGGTTTAAAGTCTTGGCACGTATTTTGTTTTAAGAAAGAAAAAAAAAACATTGTCAAAACGAATATTCCGCTATGAGAGTAGTGCTTTTGTTCAGTACGAAAACAATGATGCAAAAAGGAGAAAAACAACTCTTTTTGAGGCTTTTCATTTGCGCTTTCCAAAGTAAAGAAAACCTCAACAGATTAAAGTTGGGAACGTTCACTACTGAATTTTTTGCATATCTAAAGTATTACGGACTTGCAACGAAACACAATACCGGCATAAAATTCATAATTTCATTTTTGTTACTTGAATTCGTAAATATTTCTATTAAGCATCGTATGCAGAAGCATAACAAAATGTAATCAATCTTGTTTCGGATCCAATTTACGAAGTGACTTGGCTTGGAAAATGCGATATCGCGGATTCGAAGTTTTAAGTCTCCCTAGGGCTGTCTACGTTGTCGTGGTGTGTTTACTTTTGTTCTTGGAAAAAAGTCTTCAGGAGAGATGGCTATCGCAAAGTTTTAAATCTGAAAGAGGTCAGACGAAGCGCGTAACGCCCTCTCATGCATATGAAATTTTTCAATAAATATCGCTCGAAAATGAAATTCGAGAAAGAAAATAAATATTAAGAAATACACATTCGTATTTGTATAGAGTGGGTCGAAAGTTTATTAGATATTTTAAATGCGAATCAGATGAAATTTTTCTGAGATGTAAATAATTTTATACTATTTATCGACATTGATATTTAATAAAGTAAACCGTACGTTTTTCGTGCTTCAAAGAAAAATAATCGATTTTTATCATATAAAAAAATTAGATTTTCAAAAAACATGTTTTATAGTATAAGTTTATTTCTTATAACATGAACATTAACATTATCCTTCAGATATTTATGAGAAATCACTTCACGCGCATGAGAGCTCCCTGATCCGCCCTCGACGTCATTTATGCGTCTCACCAAAAAAAAACTTTGAATAACCGCCCATCGTCAGAATGACGAATAGAGATAATATACGCCCCGTCTTTTCCAAGTAAAATATCAAAAAAAAAAGCCTCCAACGAAGGTACATTTGATCGCTCGAACACACACCGTCGACACTCCCTCAATCGTCCACTTCTCGCGCAATACTCCAGTCAAACGAAACCCCCATGCAAAGCATCCATTTGCTATATTGAATTTTCCCGACGGTTGTTTGTCCTGCGGCCTACTGAGTTTCCTAAAACTTGGAGAGAGGACATCGTCCTTTAGAAGCCGATCGAACCGCCCATTTTATGCGGGTGCATCAATCTTCTAAATAGTGGAAGACCGCTGGGTTGGAGGACCGTTGCATCAAATATGCATTCTATGTGCAAGGGGAGCGTGGAAGAGGTGTAGTACATTATTAATATTGTATGCTACATTGTGGAAGTGTTGCCTTTTATCAAATATTTTGCATAAAACGAGAATTAATGATGTCGGGTTTGCATAGTGTTGCCAGGTGTTGGCGCTAATATTCGTTCAAAATGAAACTCGAGCTGGGACGCTATGTGAATTTATTGCATATGATGTTTAAAATTTCAGCAGAATTGGGACAGTGCTTTGATAAAAATGGTTTTAATTAATATTGTTTTATCCGCTAATTGAATAAGCAGTTCTAATTTCTAATTAAAGATGATATCTCATATAGAAACTCGCTCATCTTCGTGTCTTATGTATTATATATATAGGATGTTGAAAAGCTAATTAGACGGTGAAATAGAATAATTTTCAATAGCGAAAATTAAAGCCTTATAACTACATTTAATAAACATTCGTGTTAGAAACGAACATTTGATACAGTACAGGCTGACTCAACTTATACTCAGAAGGAAGCCACACACCAACCCTCCGCACATTATTGACGTATTAATAAAATTTTTGTACACAAAGAAATGTAGTTTTACGGACCCTCGAATTATAATCATAAACAAATCTAAGGAAAATAAGGATGATTACATATTAGGGGAGACGGAAATGCTTTCAAGTGATTACGTGTTTTGCATCAAATGCACAAAACTTTTTCAATATTGTCCCCCATCAAAAATAATAAATAACATTTTCTAAAAAAAAATATAGAATTTTATTTGAAGCTCCCCATATATTTAACAATATATTTTCCCCAATTTACGTTACAGTAGTTTATCGGTCGTAAAAAAATATCCAAGTGGAACATTTGGCACACGCCGCACCCCCGCGTACGTATTGATACGACTTTTGCAATGACGTGCAAGCGAATAAATTTCACACATAAAAAAGGACATTTTTCTGTTTTATTTTAAACCCGAGGATACCTTTCAGAAACACCAAAACATTCGGCGATATTCAGCATTACAAAATTAAACAGGCGAGCGTACAGAACGACGATTTAGCTTTGGGATCAAAATCACCCCGTTCCGCATCTATTTCGGTCAAGTTTCCGATACGAAAACTTTCTCGTGCGAACGCGCAAAATTAGAGCGGTCAAAATGGAGGGGTGGGAAGTGGCAAAAGTTTGAAAACCGCCGATGTGGAGTTGGAAAATATAATATATACAGATCGGCAGGGTTGTGCGAATCTGTCATGCTAAACTGGATGGATGGGATGCAATCAATATGGATTAGATGTGTATTGCATCATTTTTGAACGTAAGCTGGATGTTTTTTCATTAAGATGTATAATGATGCTTAAGCTTATTCTTTATATTAAAAAAAGTTTGAATACGAAATTTTATGGACGAGTTTTCTATTTATAGTTCATGTGAAATTTAAATAGATGGCGTTATATATGTGCTTTTGAAAGTTATTTTTTTTTAAATAAAAATCACTATAAAAATGAAATATGGTATGTAAATAGACAATATTTCTATAAAATAATTTTCAAAGTAAATATTAAATTTTTCGTATTATTTTGACACAATCTGAAAATTGCAGTATACGATATAATAATGTATGTATTTAAACTTTGAACATATTGAATCACTAAATCGTATTACTTCCGAAACTAAATCGAGAAATAAATAAGTCGAAAACTCCACGAAACGAAATGAACATTTTTTCGATATCATCCACGACACCAAACTTTTTCCCTCGCCCATCCAATTTCCACCCAAAAACCTTATAGCCCGCACAAAACAAGTCCCTGAACACGACCAATCCAACATCCAAGAGGGGTAGACGACCGGCGCCTACAAAAATAGGCGCTCACAACACCAACCAACACGCAAACACTAAACACCCACACAACGGCCCGAGAAGAACTCCGCAGAAGTGAGACCGGAGCGACCATAAATAAGGGTGGTGTGGATACGAGGAGGGCCCTCGGACGAGGCCTCGGAAGGGTTGTCGGATTATTTAATCATTCATGAAGGAACACTATGAAATTCTCGTAATCGCGCTGCGTTCGCGCCATATATCACGCGCGCGTTTTTGTTTGCGAATTGCGAAAACGGGGCGGGAAGCCGGCGGGGGGGTTTTTTTTAAATGTGGCGCGATGTTTAAGTGATTTTGAGTTTTTTCGCGGGTTTTTTATTTGCTTGTTTGTGAGTTTTTAGGAATTTAAATCGGAATGATTTTTTTTATCGTCGAAAAGCTTGTGTAATGAAATTGTATAATTTCGAATATTTATGTGTCTGTTGCATGTTTCTGTTGAGTTTTCTTTCCTTATTATATTATAGTTAAATTAATAAATTTATATATGTAACGATTATAATATGTTCATGATTTTTTTTATCATGTCATTATTTTATATATTGTAAGTATCAGAAATAGATATCGTTATTAATATAAAACAAAAAAAATCAAATTGATGAATACTAAAATTAGATGATTTTAGGTCGTTTAATTTTGATGAATAAATGTATAACGAAAACTATTCATGTCCAAAATATTGATAAAAGAATAAAAATACACTCAATCCTCTTTTTACGCGGGGGATACGTTCTAGAGATTACTACAATAATGTATGGTAACCATATAGAAATTAGAGATAGGTTCCATCTACTGATGGAACCTATCTCTAATTTCTATTTGGATAGAACTTCCATTCAAATGTACTTTATAAAAAAATGCATAATGTGAAAATTTTCGCCAAAAAAATCATCAAAAGCATCGAATTTTTTTATTTAATAACAATAATTACATACATATAATTATAAAAATTATTGGCCTGTACTGAATTTTGCCATTGTGGCTCAATAATACATTTTTTCTTAACCGAGTTAAAATGAAAAAATCATATAAAAATAATTGATTCTTCTTCCTTGAACCGTGTTATTTCGGAACTTGTAAAAATGAACCGCGCAAAATGAGGATTGGGTATATATCAAATTAAGAATTATTTATTTATCTCCATCATAATCATAAAGTTGATTAAGAATAGCGATAAAAAACCGCAAAGTAAACAAACAAAAACTGTTTATAAAAAAAACCTCAAGTGACCCTAAACTTTATCACATTGACCCTAAGCACTATTTATTTTTTCATCCGCAGCGAAAAAAAAAAAAACGAACTCCGGAGACAAAATGCACCGTAATTTAGAGCCATTCCGTACTGGCGAGATAAGAGACACGCACCGTCCCTATAACGAAAATGGGCGTATTAAAACGTCGTTTATATTATGGCTACAGTGTACCCGGCCCATCCCAGTACGACGAAAAATTAGATAAACCGCTCAGTTAAGATATCAGTTATACGAAATCGTGTCGAAACGTACAAGAATGTATAATACGTGTAATAAAGTAACCTTGTTTTACTGTTTTATGGTTCGATCGCCTTTGGCGTGTCGTTGGTCGTAGCCTTTTGGTAGAAAATGAAAAATAAGTATTAAACTCGTGAAAGATGCTTATCACGAATGTGCGATGTAATTTTAATTATGTACGAATTGAACTTATGTTTAATGTTGAACGAGTTTGGGTTGAATCGTTTTTAGTATAGTATTGATAAAGTTCGCTTGCAATGTTTAATTTTGTCCGTAATATGTATATATAGTTTTAATTGATTTCGCTGAAAAAAATATTCTTTTAATTGCGGTTGAAATATAAACTAGGAATATATATCGTGTGATTATTGGCGAGATGATGCGTAACTGATTCTATTATTTCGTGTAAGTACATAAGAGTGTTCAATGATGCAAAATTTAGGCTTTGATTGAAAAAAAAATGATATATCGCGCGTTCGTTTTGAATAATTTCAAATTTCTGAATATCCGAATATGAAAAAAACGCCTAAATTATTCGAATATCGAATAATTCGATTGGGATCCCTAGTAAAGAGAAACAAAAAAAAGCTTTAACGTACAATTCCAATTAGGCTGCAAAGCAACAAGACACAATTCACAAAAGCAATTTAACCGCAAATCGAAAGCACCAAGAGCACTTAAGATCTGAATATTTTCCGGGGCCCGAATCGGAAAATATGAATACACAGTTCGAGAAGCGCTGTAACGAGGCAACTTCTAGTACCAAAGAGACCCGTCTCGTTTCCTAAAGTTACACAATCCTTTGGTCGAGTGTGTGGAAAACTCTTTGGGAGCCAGAGGCTAACGAACGGGACGAAAAAGCACTAAACAAGACCGGACATTACACACCTAGAGGCAGAAGAGCTTTTGGCCTCGGCTCAAATGATCACTTCGCCAGAATAACGCTAAGAGGACGAACAAATTGATTCGGCCCATAAATCAACGGGTGGTTTGTGTTATCGCGGTTTTTCCCGCTTTTCGTCCAATGAAAAATTGGTGGTGGAAATGCATCGCGAATTTGTTGGGCTTCGTACTATGGAAGAGTGCGGTGCGTTGAACTTTCGTTGGGTTTGCTTGTTTGTAGGTTTTTTCGTAACATAAATATATCGTTTATACTTTAGGTTTCATTACGACATAGTGTTTATTTCTAATCAAGATTTTTGTGATCAAAAATTTGAGAATTACTGTTGAGTAGTTGGATATGAAAACCATTCAGACCAATGGTAATGGTTACCTACCTAAATATTATTCATATTAAAAGTTGTTTATCTTTGATAATTTGTAGGAACGCATCAAGATTTAAACTTATTGAATACATTAGTTCTCTTTGATCGTTGAAGTTAAGCGATTCGAAACGAGACCGGCAAGTGAATGAGATCATGTATCGTAGATTTTAGATCATATTGCAAGAGATAGTTTCTAAAATGAACTACTTGAGAGTTACCTTTCCTTTATCACTATGAAGTAGGTATTCGAGATAAGGAAAACGCCTTAATTTGTGACGGTATCAAAAAGGTCATATTCTATAGTAGATGTTATATGTCAGCATATAATAATATTAATGAAATTAATAATTTAGTTCATTTTATATAAAAAATAAGATGAAAATGTACCCATAATATAATTTTATATATATACGAAACAAATTCTCTAAATTACATACAAATCTGTATAAATATATAAGAAAATGATTTTGTTTTATCTTCTTATTCAAATCGCAATGCGTTTCTTACATAAATCAATATATTTTACTTTGTGAGCGAGCACTCCAAATTTAGTAAGGTTTTATGTCATTATCCTTTTATGATACAAACGCAGATTTATTCCTTTCGTTCGTTTGTTATTCCGAACACGGTTCAGGATAATCAGAACGGGATGTGATCAGAGGAATCGTTTGTTTACCCGATAAAACCACCTGATGCTTTTACGACCGTACATAATACGAGGTAACCCTTTATCTGCTCTATGTCTAGATAAAAACGTGCACCGACCAAAATCAGCGATTAGCATTTTTTTTCTGGAAAAAAAATCGTCAGAAACATCAAATTTAGATCGTAAAATTGATACTTAACCTATTACAGAGTGAGCTGCTCGTAAAAAGTAAACGTTCTTTTCGTCTCCCCTTCGTACATAAAAAAAGATATTACGAAAATGTATCGCGGCGAACTTTTAAAAAATCCGCTTTTAATAAAGGTGAAACTTATCTAATCCTCAGATATAGAATGTTTGAAAGAGTGGCCGCAAAAAAGCGTGAATATCGAAATTTATGGTCAAAGGGGTTCGAAGAAGAGCACGTGGTTATTCATAGGATGAGAGGTTTTGCTAACCAACCCTAGTTGCTTCTCTTTGAACTTTCCATTTGTTTTGACGATTAAAGGTTTAATTTCGGACCCTAGTTGACCCTTAATTGAAACCATGTTTATTCAATGCAATCTCTGTTTTAATTGAATGTTTATGCACTTTTGATCCTTCTTGTTTGTAAAGTTATCCACATTATGTTTAACTTGAAAATGAAGTCAATATTTACCGTTCAATCTAATATATTTTTGATTATAGAATAAAATAAATCAACATAATTTAATTACAACATTAGTTTTAAAGTCGATCAAAGAAATGACTAAGCCACTATATACAAACACAATAGGAACTTTCAGCATGGTTCCTCATACAAAATAGTTGGTGAGCCATCAGAATAACTACCCATCGAAGTGAATATACCTAAAAAAAATATAATGCGAAGCACAAAATGGGGAAAGTAATCCGACACTTTGAGTCTACAGGAAGCTATCGTTGCACCGCTAATGGGAAAACTATGGGGGGAAAAGGGGATTTCGAAAGCAAAAAAACATCCTACGCATGCCATTTTCCTGCTTCTGTAGGAAGTTGCATTAAATCCCAGTTGCACTAAATGCATTCACGTGTAGTGCAACTCACCTAGCGCTTAGCGCTTAGTCAAAAAAAAAAAAAAATACACCCCCATAAATAAAACGTATTATGTAAATTTGTATAAGGGGCAAAAGACGTTCGCGTGCCAAGTTTTTAATCAATATTTTGATATCCTTTATTTCAACGTATTATTATGTACGAGGGGGCAAATTAATCTTTAAAGAAAAATAAAAAAACGGGATCGACGTCACGCCGTAAATTTTGTTATTCAACAAAGGCGATTACATATAACACTACACGGTGATATGAGCTAGTATTGTGAATCGTAATGGAATATAAAGGCACCTCTTTGCGATGACGATCCGTTCAATTTCAATAGTTTTCGAAAAAAAAAAATATTGCCCCGGTATAAAAACGGATAGAAGCGAAAGCCTTTCAATGGCGAAAATGAGAAAGTTTCACATTCGATGAATTTTTAAATTGTTTTGAAACACTTTTGAAATTCGATTTTCAAACTTATGAAAGTTGGAAAAGTTGTGTATGGAAAAATTGCATTTCGTTTTTTTAATATTCGGACCAAGTTTTCCATTATATTTGCTTCATTTAAAATATTGAGAAAATTGATATTAAATTATTTTAATCTACATAAGTGGGAACAAATTAATTTATTATTTTTGCATGGAAAAATATCAGTCGAATTGTTACATGAACTTTTCACTTGTCTCCAGTTACGAAAGTGTCACGAGTCACGAAAATGGAAAATATGGGTATATTTTTTCGACTATTTTGATTTAAATATTCATGAATTTTTCTACTTCAATTTAATCTTTGAAATATTAATAAGAAATATTCCAGATTTATAAATGTAGATTGCATAAAAATTCATTTTTACTCAAAAAACAATTTAAATTAAAATAACTTATATCACATCAGCCCATTTCAAAAACTAAATTTATTCATGATACATTTGAATGAATGTATAAAATTGATAACTTTGCGATAATTTCAACTGAACTATTCGTTCATTAACTCTTCCCCAAAACGAACACAAAGCCCACACTAAAACAACGAACATAGAACCGATTCAAAAACAAATATCGACTGCGTTAATATTCCGTAACTTATAATCTCATTACAGTGCATTGTTTATTTTGTATTGAACACGGGATTTTCGTGCAAAATTTCAATTACACCACATAACCGATAACGGACTATTCAACCCCATGACCTTTTTGTTTCCCATTATGCGGCCTCTAATTCGAACGAGGATATTCCTATCGACTATTTTGCTTCCAGAATACACCTATAAATTATTATAAATAAATATGGTTGTATATAACAGGGCCAACCCTTCCTTTACGGCTGGGACGGACGTAATGCATTACTGGGTCTAATCGCTACACCGTGCAAAAGCGTTTTCATTGTAGTTATTAATACGGGCTGAGGCATGCAAACTGGATCGATCGGTATCGAATAATGGTCAATTCGTATATAAAAAGGTATTTATAGTGTGGGAAAAATGGTTCATTGACGTTTTCGTGTTTTTTATGGGTGATGATGGCGCGTATTTCGCATTAAGTGAAGTATGAGAACTTGGAAAAGGGACGGAAAATATTATGTAATTATTTGATAAGTGGTGTTGCGAAAATGTGTACTACAGATTTTTTTATACTGGAAATTTTTAATTGATGATTGCGTTGTTATTTATGTGAAACTAAATGAGTCAAAAGTTATATTTATCTAGAAGACTGAAAATGGGACGCAGTGAATTATTATGAATCACTATTATGATCTTATAAGTCATTTATAATAAAATAAATTGTCTTCTATTTATAAATTGTCTATCATTAAAATACGTTCATTTTACTCGAATACAAAACTTTTTGTTTATTAGATAATTTTCTAATCATCTCATATTTTAATATTATTCAAAGAGCTTAGTAATTTATTTAATTTTATCTATCAATCGTTCATCTTCTTTCAGAATCATAAATAAAATTTCAACATTTAACATATCCAATCCACTATCATTACATTCGATTTTTTTCATCTCAACAACTTGAACAAACACTTGATTCAATGCAAACATCCAATAAATATTTCACACTCAATCACTGCTATATCGATAAGCGAAATTCAAAAATAAATCTACTCCACACTATACATCACTTCTAACCCACGAAGCTACCATAACTGAAAAAAAAAAAACGCTGAATGTATAAACGTTTCGCTTATTTGTCACGCACTTTTCCCACCCCTCGAGTACTTCAGATTCGCGCAAAAAGCACTCCCTTTATAAAATCGCACCCCGAGAACAGTTTATCATAATGGGCCTTCGTGATTTACCGTGTCGCGAATGTAAGTCAAATTTCTAGACAACCTGTGTGTATTTTATCGCATGCAAATACAGGGTCATTATAAAGTTCATGTCCAATTTTGTATCCAATCGTTCGGTTGTAAACCACCGAAAGAATCGCGAACACAAATAATCAAAATATATAGTCTAATAAAATAATATATTAGTTTTGAGGTCAGTGAAAATATGATTTAATGATTTTTAAAAGGGTTAATATTTTATTAATAGTAAGAAGTACAAGAATTTTTAGAAGATCCTGTACATATATGGGAAAAGGACCAAAACACAGGTGACACATTTCGCATAGTCTATCTAAAGCGGGGAAGAGAAAAATGAATAATGAATAAATAAGCCCGCTCCGTAGACGGGTCGGTACAATTTTTCACTTTTACCGAAATATTTCTGTTTTATAATATCGTCATACAAAAGCGGGAAACGTGCGAATTTCCTGCTTCAAATTCGAGCCGCGTACGAATTTGACAGGTGTCACCGTTCAATGTGCGCTTTTAAGGGACAAGCTGTAATGAGTGGTCGAACCCAAATCGTCCGAGTGTCAACGCGATAATTATTAAATATTGCAAAAATACATAAATTGCGTGCTTTGTTGTGAGCGAGTGTGTGTATCTCGTAATAAAACTGAGTTGAACGTTTCGTATACACATTATCAAGGTAGTGCAAACGAGAATATATTATGCGGAGGAACGTTTGTGGGGTGGGTTTTGGTGTCGTAGATGCATGAAAGTATTATATATGTGTTTTCAATTAATTTAATTGATTATACAGGTCGATGTGTGTTTATTTTGTTCAGTGTCGTTTTATCGATCTTTGATTTTATGTGATTTCATTTCTATTGGAATCTACATTGTACCTGCGTTTAATGTGAAATTATATTCGTAATCAAATAATTAAATGTATTTTAACGGCTTCGTTGCTGAATAGCATTTGGATTTATATTATCCGACATCGTACAGACTAAAAGCAAAATCTATTTTCGTAGATTAAATCACGATATTTGAACAGATACGACGATAAATTTATATACCTATTTATTGCGTGAGACTAATCAAAATTCTATTATCGACATAAAGATCAAATATTACATCAAAATGATCGATATAATACGAGCATTTGAAGACATAATTAAACTCAATCATATTCATGTCATTGTTGAACACAAATTCCGAACAAGCAATCAGATCTAACATCTCAAGAACAAAACATACAAAACCCCATCGCATTATGCAACGCGATCTTTCCTCTTTCCCATACTACATTCCAAATATGTTGAGCAGACAAACAGTTGCATAGTCATTACAAAAAACTACATTCCCCAGACGACATTATGCAATGTATGCGTTCAAGTGTTTGCCAGCACGCGTATGACTCAGAATTGAACCAGACAGCGTGACGTCACCGTCTAGTTTTCCTGTCTGAGTTCGCAGACGGAAAACTTTGAATTTTCCGCGGAAACAAGCGTAATAATTCTTCGTGATTTAAAACGGAAACGAAGCCGAGGCGTGCGGAAGACTTCTCGGTGGGGTTTATCAGTATCGATTTTATATGCGACTTTTCTTTGTGATTGTATCAAAATGTTTTATATCATAGTAAATTACATAGTAAGATTCGAAAGTCCTCCATACGTTATCAGATATAATGTGAAATAGTAAGAATTACTTTTGGGAATGAAATAAGGAGAATAATTCCAGTTTAAATTATAAATTGACGTATCATATGAAAAAAAATTGTAACCAATCTTTGCACGATTTCAATACCTTTCAGTTACTTTAATATGGGTACGTTTTAACTGTGCATTGAAAAAATATAGATTGTGCTTTAAAACGAATTAATTGTGCATTAGAAAAACATATTAACGATGCATTAAAGAATTTCGTCTTGAGCATAATCTTATTTGTAATGTGCAATGAAATTTTTTTTTCGAATACATACATTTCAATTCTCGTATAAAATGTACACATTATTTTTTTAATGCACACTGTTTATATTTATATAAAGCAAGATTGAATTGTCTATTCCCCTTTTATATTATATCAAAAAAATTAAATGTATCAATGAAAATGTAAAATTTTTAACAAAGGGATTATACGGAAAAGCGGGGAGTAACAACGTCAACCACAAAAACGACTTCAATGCCAAAAATGGTAGTACTGACAACCGCAGCAGTACTACTACTTACACAGAATTATCCATAGCCAACGAAAGCAGCACTCGTTATAGGCGTCGAGGCCGTTGCGGCTCGTCCAAGCGCGAAATTAATCCACCGTTGAAGGTGACATCTCCGAATGAGACTTTCGTGTTTTGTAAGCTTCGATAAAAGCGCTTTCTTCCTTTTTTGCGCCCGGTTCGCTTATTTATTCTTCGGCTTTTTCTTGCGCAGTTCGAGCCTTCGCGAGGATCGCGACAATAAATACGGCGCGAAAGTGAACTCCGTTTTGCTTTTGTCTCTGTATCGAGAGTTTTTCCGATTCTCGACGGAGATTCGGATTGTTTTCGCTTTTTGTACGTTTTCGGAAAAGATTTGAAGTTCGATCGTTATAGTGGATTTATGTTTCGAGGACGGTTTCAATTAAAAATATCGAGAGTCGCTCGTAAGTGATAATGGATCGTTGAAGTGTAATGAGCGATTGTTAGTTTTTTGCTGGTATTGATTGAAGTTTTTTCTATAATTTCATTTAATTAAAATTATCGGATTTTTCTTTTGTTTTTCGACTGTGATATTAGTATTTTTAAGGGGACAATTTAAATGTGAATTTTATAAAATAAATGTTCATTTATCCTCGGCATGAAATCAATGCGCATTAAAAAAATAATGTGTGAACGTGTGCATGAGCATTAAAATATGTGCATTTGAAAAATTATTTTATCGTTGAAAAAAATATCTGTAACTCAAAAGGAACAAAACGTGCATTATAATGAATAGAAATAAAAGATCGGCAATGTCGTAAATGCGAATAAGACGAAATACCAAACGACCATTATTAAAAACTTTCATAATAGAATAAAAGATTGATCAAATTTTGAAATGAGATTGAAATTTTAATAAAGGAAGCGTTGTTAGCTGACAGTTTTTTGTATTGTTTATAGAGAAAGTTATATAGTTGCTACCTCTCGATCATTTCAATGCTCAAACCTATTTTTTTTATTGTTCATTTTATATTTTTTAATTCTAACTTTATTATGCACAATTTTATTTTCATTGCACACCACCAAAAAAATGATGCATATTGTATATTATTTAAGTCCACAAGTAATTCGTTTCAAGACAATCCATATTTTTTCAATACACGGTTAAATCTCACCCTTTTTTAATATGTGATACAAAAAATCAAATAATTTCCTTTACGAAATCTATTCATGCCTTAAACGAAATCCACCTACATCACCTCAGTAACCTTTTGCCTCACATTCGAAAAATAATTTTCTCGAGCAGCACAAGAATAAATTTCCTCGCGATTTCGCATAACGGGGTCACGGTCACATACGTACACACACGCTTTCCTTTCTCTCCCGACATCCCCTTAATCTTCAATAATAAAATTTCTCCCCGGCACGGCGTAACAAGTTATGGCCCATAATATTTCAGTGCTTGATTGCTACCTTGTTAGTGCTGCCTGCGTACCCCGATTTAGGTGTCCTCGTAATGCGTTCAAGTCTAAAGCCTTCGAATTCCTCCGGCTAGGATATACTGATATAAACGCATTCGTACATTTGCCATAAACACGACAAACGGGAATGTGTATCCCGGGTCCTGTATACGTGTTGCGAAGGAAAGCCGATTTCACCGAATTACGATTATCTATTTGGTGGTCGTTGTTTTCGTTCCCCCTTGTGTTGTGCGAGTTAGTTATGTTCCTTATGGCGTCATCAATCATTTTTCACTGATAAAGAAAAGCTTTTCGTGTTGGCGTCATTCAGTTTTCTCCAATCTTTTGTTTTGAATGTTTCGTTTCATATATTATCGCGATGTAATGAGTTGATATTTTTTTGAATGCGTTAGAACGATTTACTTAATTGTGGCCGTTGTTATGTTTTTTAACAGTTTACCTAATAGAAAGTTATACAATGTGTTTCGATCAAAACTTTTGTTTGTGTGGTGAAAATAATTAGTTTGAGTATAAATTATGATTTGTTTTTGAATAGTTTCAAAGGAAATTGTTTTTGGAAAATTTAAAAAAAAATAGTTTCCGTTTACATTTTTGTATAAATTATAAATATGGCATCGTAATGAGAAAAATTTCAAAAGAAACGTATTTTTCCGTTTTTGTTGAGTTTTAACTTTTAACTTACGTTTTCTTTTCATGAAGAATATTAAATTTAAAAATTCAAAAAACTTAACTTTCTGAAACATGCTCAAAACTCGAAATAATTTTCAAAGTTTTTTTTTTCTATATAAATTTTGCTTAAACTTGAAAAAGTTATATATACATCGATTTTCCAACTAAAAAGTTCACAAAAATAGAATCTACACGAACCCAAAGTAGACAAAGGAAATATTTTCCGATGTTTCAAAAATAGACTTTCAACAGGAAATCTCATAAAATAGTCTCTTAAGTCCAGATCGGAAAAGAGTGCATCTTGTACATTCATGTCAAAAGCCACGCGTCAAATTGGATCAATGCTTTCGTTTCCTTATTCCAGTTTTTTTACAGTGAACTTTTTCAACCCGAGACGATCTATAAACGTGGAAATAAAAAGGTTCGGCACATCTTGAATGTCGAGTCATTTCCTTCTATAGTAATAACATAACATAGGTAAGAAAGCGAAGCATCCCTTCGAGTTTTCACGAGTTTCCTTATCTAGGAGGTTTCGTATCGGGGGCCAGTAAATGTGTACGGAAATGCATTTTATGGCTTATCCTACGACTTTGGAACATAAACGTCAACCCATAAAAATACACAAACATAAAATATCCTTTTGCATCCGCGCAGCATAAAATATGTGTCGCGAAACTGGAAAAAGCGTCGTGTTGCGTAAAAGGTGAATGTGCTTTGTATCTGTCTAATGATTGCAATGTTTAATAAATAAAGATATTTTATGTAAAAATCAATTTTCATGGTTTGATCTTGTCAAATGCACTAATTTACAGTGATTGAAGTTAAGCAACGAATAGTGGAGGCAGTATATGGATACGCGTATTGTCGATTTTAAGATTATTTTGTAAGGGATCGTTTGTATAATATAAGATACTTTAAAAGTATATTCTTAATAATAAAATTCTGAGCGTAATGGTACATCAGAAAAATTCTAGCGTTATAAGCTGTATACGCAGTAAGTGATATATAATAATATATATTAGTTTATCTTCCCATAAAAAAATTATGGCCTATCATAAAAAAACCAAATATTTAGGCATTTAATCAGAGTACAACTAAAATAATTAACTCTATTGAATAAAATTTCAATTATAAACGATATCGAAAAATCTATTGATATTAAAATCCAATTGTATTCTATAATAGTACTCGGACGACCACCGATTTTTTCCATCACGGATAATACGATTAGAACCCGTTCGTCTCCTTTGCTAGGAAATAAATTAACCGAAAGGATAATCGGGACCCTTAATCTCGGGGTCAACCTTCGGGTAACTTGAGGGTCACGCGGTAAACGTCTTAGCAGCGATTCTGGCAATCCTCGGGATCGGCGGGACGACAGGCTCAAACTGCCATTACGAGGATAGAAAACTTTGTTTTAATTTGGCGCGTGTGTGCCGAATATTTGATTTAGCGGTAGCCCTGGGGCGAAATTGCGAAATAACAATGGCGATTTATCGTCTTAATCCGTCTGCGATAAGCGATTTGTGAGCATGTAAATTTTCGCGATGGAATAATTTACGACACTCGAAGAGATTATTTTAGTTGCACGAGACCGTTTTTGTTTGCTATCCAGATAATTTCCAAGTCAAATTTTGTGCAATATTACAAAACGATGAGGTTTTCTGATGATATTCAAAGTTTCGAGACTAGCAAACAAGTTGTGTATTGTTTCGATTTAGAGTCTAAATCTAAACAATTTGCATTACCTAAATTTTAGACAATGCAAATTTTATGCAAAAAAGTCGTCGTATTTGCATTCGATCTTGAGAGAGTTTGCGTAGGTATTAAACAATCCAATCAACGATCTTTGGCATTCAAAATTTTATACAGGTAGTTTTCGACTTACGACGGTTCACACTTACGACCGAAATTTTATTTTTATTTTTCAAAAACTACTCACTAAATCACAAGCTATCGTCACCTGTAGTTAATGCATTTCGGAAAAGATATGGACTTGTTCGAAATATGTATTGTCCCATTATCTGCCAGATATTTTTCTCTTTTTGGAATATGTGTTCTTACTTATTGAAAAATAAAAATTTTGATATTAATAAAATTGATTGACTTTTTAAACGAATTTGACTTACAATAGAGGTTCAGGAACATATAATTTCTCCGTCGTAAGTCGAGAACAACCTATATTTGAATTTAAGAAAAAAAACGTCATATGCATTATTAATAATCATTCCAAATACTTAATTCTTACACAATATAAACCGACCTGAACGAATTAATCTTATAACATTAGACACACAAAACTCCCAAACCTCACTTGACATTTCGAAAGCCACATTTCCACTGTCTCCAACACCTGGTCCATAATGCAATTCGGTACAAGGACCAACCTACTCGTAAACTAAACCCGTGCGACACCTGCGGAGGAAACCTTCGGCTAAAACGCATCCTCATCCACCAATTATTGCCGCATTAATCTAACTTTGGACGATCAGCAAAAATTTAATGGGCAAACATCCCAAAATTTACGCTCGCTTCCGTCTTGAATCTACGACGGCAATTAAAATTATGCGACGGCGAAGGTGTTACGATGTGAATTATTGTAAGTGTTGTGGAAATTTATGCGGGACGTGTGTTGTTCGATATATCGTGTATGGGAAGGATATGTAATTTCAATATAATATAATTCAAATAAATTTAATATCATTAACAACTCGAAACTCGGTAAAAAAAAGGTATGCCCTTTGAATAGCTGTGTATTGAAATTATAATTTTATTAAATATATGCGGTTATAGTATATAGAGATCCAAAGGTTTCTATAAAGTCTTTAGTCTTAATATAGTTTTTGACTAATTATTATTTTTTGATTTATAAGAAAAAATCCAAGGTGTCACTTGTACATAAATAATTCCCAAATGATATGACAAACCTTATTTTTTGTTTGTTGAATATGTATTTAATCTTTAAATAGAAATACAAAACCGTATTTTATATTAGCTAAAACCTATTTAAAATGCGCGATTAGTTATAAAAAAAATACTGACTGATAAAACTAGAGTTTTTTTTAATATTTTTTTGTTTAAAAAAAAAAAAACAAAGTTCAAGGTTTTCAAATATTTTAAAAACATTTCTATTTAAAGCCTTATCGATTGATATATCAAACGAAGATATCTAATCGATTCTTAAAACTAGGGTACAAAAACGAAATTTTTGAGCTGTCCATGTAAATTTCGTTGTGGGCTACATAAAAAATAGCAGCGTTTGGATTTTTTCTTAAAAATCAAGAAAATAATAATAAATCAAAAACTATGATGGTTTGGACTAATTATTATATAAAGTACGCTTGGTTTAAGATTTTCCAAATAACATGACCTATCGCCTCTTTGAGCTTTATGGAGACCTTTGGATCATCCTGTATTAACATTGTTATCCTTAAAATGAGTAAGACTAAATTACTGAATAATTATTTTACTATTGATATTCCAAATTAATTAAATAAAATAATTTTTTTTCACAACAAACTTGATTGTATTTCAATTTAAGAATTCTTAAATATTCAACACAATATATCATAATTATTTAACGTATTGAATTAAAATTGAAGTTTTGACTTTGATAAATGCATCGAAATTGCACTAAATACATTTTAAAATTATTTTTTGAATAAACACGCCGGCAAAGAACACTAGCTTGAATGCAGAAATTTGATACGGATCACGGATATGCGGTCCGAACAAAAACATGTGGGTAGCTCAATAAAAACAGTTCTGTTTTATGCGAAAACAATGATTTTTAAAACGGACACGATTTGCGATTCGCAATTCGTGATTTTCCCAAAATAACAAAATTGTGAATTTTTTTGCAATATGCTTGTATGCAATAATAATGATAGACTCATTAAATCGGAATGCGATTAACATTTCAATTTCGCTCAGATTTAAAGCTCGATTAAAAATGTGTGACGTTGATTGAAATTGTCGATGAAATAAATAAAACATGGTCGCGGGCGGGGTAACAAATTGGAAAAGGCTGAATAATTATATAGTTCGAAAGTTAATTAATCGGTCGAACGTTTTGGCAAATGCGTATAAAATATTCAAATAAATGTGAGTCGAAATGATTTGTGCCGTTAATTAAATTATGACCGCAGTCACTATTACCAATATTTATGTATATTATTACACTCATATATGAAAAATATATTAAATGATTTGCAATGTATCATAGAAATTAAGTGACGTATTATATAATACTTTCAGCAGATACATTTCATCTATTTGGGTAATAAACTTATCGAAACTTAACTTATCTAAAAAAAATACGTAAATTTTCAATATAAAAATATTCAGTTTTATGGTGAACATTATGAGTTTAATATGATAGTGATAAACATATAAAGGGTGAAATTCTGCTGAAGTTGTCTTGCAGCACACATAGATTAAATAAAATATTTATGAAATTTATTGAGTCGGTTTTGAACAACCCGCAACATTATGTTCCCTTCCGGACACATCGAAAAGGGGATGTCTGTGTGACGTCATCGAAAAATGTAGATACGGAGGGTAGAAATGTCTCGAAAAATAGGGGTGCGATCGTATGGAAAAAATGATAGTACATACAAGAAGAAAGACGACTCGAGTTGGCAATGATGCACAAAATTGATCGTTATGAATAGTGCGTACGCAGCGATTTTATTGATTTTGTTTTTCGTGGGTTTTTTTCTTTATTTTCAAGTTGTAAATGGCGTAATGTAGTATGTAAGTCCAGCTGAAAGTTTTACGTTTGCTCTCTAAAGTACTGCCACTTTATTAGATGAGAGCATTTGGAAGGAATTCAAATGGGGTTTCGTTAATTTTTTGGCTTTTCTGCGTTCGTTTGTTAGAGAGGATTTTTAGTATAAATTCAATCCAAAATGTGTTATTTAGTGCCAGATCTTTTTATTACAAAAATTTGTTTTATGCTAATTGAATTTTCACATAAAAACCATATACGTAAAACACCTGTCGAATTATAAGCGAGATAAAAACTCTATTTGTATTGCAATGACGAATAAAATCTACATACAAATTGCCAATAAAACGAATAGTTTTGAATGGCGGCGACATTGCACTTGACATTTCACACTGAATTCGATTTTAATGGTGACCCCAACATAATTAAATTCGACAAAACACACACAAAAACTTGGTCATGCAAAACGAGCTCGGACTACCCGACAAAGGCATAATTGAATGAACGAATCATAACGTTTTTATTACAGGAGGGCGTGTCGTCTGTGTCCCAAAATGAACACACAATGATCTAAATTCATTTGTGTACAGGGTGTACCGTACTGTATTTTATCATTATATTGTATGAAGTTCCTGTAGGGGACATTGTGATGATTCAGTATTTTTTTATTATTTTA
The DNA here is from genome assembly GCA_028571205.2 of Hydropsyche betteni. NCBI lineage: Eukaryota > Metazoa > Arthropoda > Insecta > Trichoptera > Hydropsychidae > Hydropsyche > Hydropsyche betteni. The sequence continues at coordinate 2,065,854 of JAOXNN020000053.1, read as the reverse complement.
ATCGAAAATATTTTGTTGATTTTTATGTGTGCAGGTTTGTAATTTTTTTTTTAAATCATTGAAGAGTTAAATGAAATGTAAAATTTTCTGTTGATATCATTAAGTGAACATTATTTAAGGGGCTCGGCAGTAAATAGTGTAAAGCGCCAAAATTATAAAATTGAGTTTCTTTTATTTAGAAATTAATAAATAATTCCACATTCTCTCAAAAGATAACTGTACTATGTTGGGTTTCTCCTAATTTTATTTGTATCTAAATGTATGTAAACTGTTTATCTTAATATTTCCAAAAGTGACAAATGTCGCTCAGCACTATTTACTACCGAGCCCCTCATTTGATAATTTGTAATATCGTAATGATGTCATTAAAAAAATATACTTTTTGACGAATAATTTTAATATCCAATTCCACGAAAAGTTGTTTTCTACGTATGAAATAAAAAAATAATATTAACAAATATTTGATTGTTTCAGAAAGGAATTATTATGTAATTGAATATACTAATGTCATCATCATTATACGGTAATTTTCCATCGTCGTCACCTACAATCATTTCGGAAAAAATATCGACTCGTTCAAATTATTAAATCGTATTTGTATTGTGCTATTGGTATTATCTACCAGTTTTTTTCGTTCTATTTAGATACGGGTTGAAAATGAAAACTTTCATACAAACAAAATTGATCCGACTTACGATCGAGATTCAGGAACGTATCCCATCATAACATATAATCAAGTATCATTGTCAAGTATCAAAACACCTAACACAAATTTTTCTTCAATCGACATCACAACGACGAACTAAATAGACAACCCATCCGAAACCACCCAACCTTCCCCCTCGCATTTTAAACTCAACACCATCTCACCCCAAACACACACACACACACACGACCAAATACGAACATCGTAATTATTGAAAACACGCAACGAAATGCAATTGATCAAACCGAGCACACGTTGTAATAACACAACGGGGAGTGCTAACCGACCCTTACACACACCGCGTACCTTTCGTTACGTGCCGAGGTATGTTTTAACGCTTCTCGGGCACATTGTGTTCGAGGCATATAATGTCGTGTGTGTGTGCACCCGTCGGGGTTGGGTGTGCTGAATATCCGGGCCGGGGTCGATACCGGGCCCAATTTGGGCTGTACAATGGCGCGAAAAAATGGGGGTAATTTTTTTCGGGCCGATTTCCGATCGCAGCGTTCGGACGGTGGGAGTTTTTCGGGTTGATTTCGAATTTGGGATGTGTAAAGTGTTTGGTTGGATGCTGTGGTTTGGTGGCGATCGGTGGTGAAGCCGAGCGATGCGCGGTGAAGTTGGTTTTGTATTGAAAATGTTCGGTGTGGAGTGATTTGAAATGTTCGATTTTTATGTTGAAAAAAAATCGAGATATTTACGTGTTCGAAAAGGTCACATTCTGCAATTAATATTGTGCTGATTGTAAATTGTGGTAAATCAATTAAATACTACATAATTTCTGAGTGTATTGGAAAGTATAATTAATTAGATATTGACATAATAATCCAATTTAATTTAACTAAACAGAATCTGATATTGACAGAATGGAAAGTGCCAAAATTATTCTATTATTAGAAATAATTAATTTTCAATTTAGATTATTTAATTTATATACGAGTGTGTTATGTATGAAATTTATTATTAATGAAGAATTAGGTCCACCAAGCATCTATAATTTAAATTATTGTTTTTAATGAGTCTTGGATACTAAAATTAATCGAATTATCAATTTTCGTAACTTATGATATAAAATCCACTGAATTGATATTATAAAATATGTATCTATTGATATATGAACTGTTGTCATTAAAGAAAAATATTAAAATTAACTCATAATATTAAGAAAATGTAATATAATGAAAATTACGTGAAATATGGAAGATTCTACGGAAATATTAAGTTATCCCAATAATTGAAAAATCAATTTTCTTCGAGACTCTTTCTATTATCGGAAAGAGATACCTTGGAATAATCACATTACTGATATTCCCTCGTGAAATTAATTTTAAATTAACTTCTCACACTCTATTACACACAAATATGCCACAAAATACTTGCACCATAAAAACAATCAACCACACATTGAACTGTTTGAATCACAAAGAGTCAACAACACTTGCTGAATTCGCACTAGAGCCAATAGTCGAGCGACCCTCCTTTGTTTGCCAATGAAAATGTTATTCATCTCTGGATGTATATTTTTTAAGTCGACAACCTCTGATTGTGGCGATAAAGCAATGAGTCAATTGTCGAGTTGAAAAGCAGTGATTGTATTTGAACTGATTGAATTCATAGCGATATCAAACGTAAAATAAATTATATGGAATCATTGGAATTGATCGGAAAATATAAAGATTGATTAAAATCGAATCGGTTTCAAATTGGTGGAACCATCGATTGGTTTTGATCATCATCGTATTATAATTCGCGGACGGTCGGTTTGGAAAGTTAAATTTTAAATTTAATTGAATAATTGGACCGTTGACGTTAACAAATAAGAAACTGTCAAAGTAATACGAAATTTCGCGACGCAATTTGCAATTTTTTTCCATTTATTCGTAATTGTGATTTATCTAATTCGTCTCGGTACGAAGCGAAATAAATGGCCCCGCAAGGGATATCAATATTATTTATTTCCATAGAAAAAATTTCGCCGAAATCCGATTTCAATCTGATTTTTTTTTCAACAATACTGAAAAAAATGGCTATCATAATTCTTACATTGAAACTCGTGTGGTTTTTAATGTAAAACATGTTATATTCAACAACCTCAAACATTTTGAGCGCCGCGAGCTTTTCGAAACTTGTTTGTTGTTTCATCCTTGATACCAAAAATTATACAGACTTAAACGTTTTCTTGTATTACTTTTTAATTGTACTTGGTAATTGTTTCAGTGTTATGTTACAAGTATTAAGGTTTAACAGCTCAAAAACGGCTACCGAATATTCCGTAATAATGCCCATTTGCATGCAAACACGTTTTTTACATTTCCAATTACTAGGTGTTGTTTGAGTTTCGGCAAATTAACGTTCACCATTCAGCAAGTCACTCTGTATTGTCCGGACAAATATGCATTTCATTTCGATTTAGTTGCGTAATTAATAAAATGATGCGAATTGGATTCGCAAACACTTTGCTTTTGTTGAAATTTGTATCGTTTGCTTTTCGCGCATGTTGTATTATGGATTATATAAATGACTGATTGGTTAAATTTGAGATTCTTGATATGAATTTAATCGGAATAATTAATTTTTGTATGCAATATTTGTTTTATTTTTCTATGAATAGATTTTGTTACAGAAGTTATTTTGCGCTTTACAATAAATGACAATGGATTTGATGAGTCCATAGGTTTTCGGAAAAAAACACCAGGTGCAAATTTCATTATTCTCGCAAATTGTTATTCGAACATATGTAAATGTTTTTTTTACAAAGTTGCGGTTTTTAGAACAGATATAATTGAAATAGCTACCGTTTCCATTTTTAATGTTCTAAAACATTTTTACAAAATTATTTCTATCATAATAATTGAAATTTTTCCTTATTCAAAACAGTGGTTTTTTATCGATAAAATATTTCGTCATCAATAAGATATAAAAATATTGATAAATTTTTACTACCTACATATATTTCATAGTTACATTATTATATTAAAAAAGCGAATATTTATAAAAATTGTAAATAATTTTTTTTTGCAAAATTAAATTAAATTTACTTAATTACTTGATGTAACTAATACGACACAACAAAATTTATCTTTTCTTTGTGTTTTTTTGAGAAAATCTTCATTTTTTTTTTTCCAAGAATTCAGGAACGATATGTAATCTAGATTTATATTACAGTTAACTATTAACTATAATCATTCCTCTCAATGTTTCAAACACTAAATACTTGCGAATTCGAGACGGTTTTCCCGTGGCGTTGGCAACCCTGACTTGTTGGTTAACGTTAAAATACACATTGTCCGAATCTGACCAGTTAAGTCACATTTCCATTGTGTCTGACGAAATTACTACGTGGGTTAGATAAAATTTATTTTAACCGAGGAATACATTTTGATTGTAACATACATACAAAGATATGTTTCACCCCCCTCCCCCCCCAAAATCCATGTTTCAAAAAGCGTCCACACAAAAACGTAAGGAAGCTGGCCGCCGCCGACTCGCTTACGTCCACTTCGGCGACCGCATCCGAGCGCATTACGCGCTCAGTTTTTGTTATAGGGGGGAGGGGGGGTGGTTTAATGTATATTTAAGTAAATTCTTTGAATGTCTCAATGAGACACAAATTATACTCCAAATGGAAAAAAACAGCATATTTTTATTTCTTGGAATTGGTTATATATACAAAATTGTGTTTCACCCCCCCTTCATAAAAATCCATGCTTCGAAAAGCGTCCGCACGAAAACGCAAGGAAGCTGGCCGCCGCCGACTCTCTTACGTCCACTTCGGCCAACATCGGCACTCCAGCGACCGCATCCGAGCACTTTACGCGCTTTTTTTGTTAGGGGGGGGGGGGTTACTGTGAATTTAGGATAATTCTTTGAATGTCTTAATTTGACACACATTATATTCCAAATGAAAAAAAATAGCATATTTTCATTGCTTGGAATCGGTTACATATACATAAAAAATTGTGTTTCACCCCCTCCCTAAAAAAAATCCCAATTTCAAAAAGCGTCCGCACGAAAACGCAAGGAAGCTGGCCGCCGCCGACTCGCTTACGTCCGCTTCGGCCATCGTCGGCTCATCGGCGACCGCACCCGAGCGCATTCCGCGCTCAGTTTACGGCGATCGGCCGCTCGCGACGTTCGCGCGCACGCCGCCCGCTCCCGCGCCCCGTTGACAGTTGCCGCAAACTTCGCCCGACAACCGCCAACTCGAGCCGGCGGCCGCGCCGAAGCCTCCGTCGCTCACCCGGCCACCAGCCGACCCCGACACGGACGACTTACCCCCGGGATCGGCGCGCCGAACACCTGGCCGGCGCTTCACGTGTGCGCCGGTTCGGCCCGTCGAATTTATTCGCGCTGTGCTCTTTCGGTGTGTCGATAGATGTTGTGCAGTGCTGCGAGTTGTATTCGAGAGTGTTTTTCGTTGGTTGGTTTTTTTTTGGCCGTTCGGATTCGAATGGTTGTTGAAAAATGGCTGTGCCGCTGACTGCGCTGATGCTGTTGCTTCTGCGGCGCTGCAACGTCGCCTTCTGAAGGTAAAAACGCAATGTGTTGTTGCGAAGGTTGTGCGATTCCGAACCCTTTAAGGGCTGATGGAAATATATATATTGTTTTTCGGTTCGATTAGTTTTTTTGTTATCGGAAACTTTTATTTTTTCGAATTTACAGTAAACCCGCCTATTGTGTTCCCCCTATATCGTTCAAATGCATTTGAAAGAAGCAGTCAACACGTAAAAATGTCAAAAAAAAAATGAATTTAAATTTAAAAACTTTTACCTACTATTACGTGGAATCTATCATGACGTTATAGGGGTGTTTACTGTATTTTTATTAATACAGTCGCATGAGTAAAAAAGAAGTCTAATTTTGTTTGAATAGTATCCTGTTTTTTTTCTCTATATATCTGAATTCTGCGGTTCACATTTGAAAATCTTTCACCGTTTGGGTGCATCATTCCAAACTTTTGTATTATTAATTAAATTAAAAGCTGCAGCCATTTCTTTCTATACGAATTTTTTCAGTGGTTCTTAATTTCTTCGTATTAATTTTTCACATCCGCTTGAAAATATCAATTAAAAAAAAAATATATCTTTTCGGTCCTAAGTCGAGAACTATCATTATAAGGTGACGACACTAGCGATTGACCACTTCTGGTTAAAAATTATGGTTTTCAAAGTAGTAATAAACAGCTAATCTTAATTTTTACGTTTTTTTGAGTTGTGGTCAATTACATGGTCAACCACTGGTGCATTGCCTTAATTGCTGATATGAATAGATCAATTAATTATTATTTATTGAATTTTTCATATTCGTACATCAAATTTGTATTTTGAAGAATGAAAATGCATTATTGGTGCTTCAATTAAATATCGTAATGTATTTCACGCGTAATTTATGCATTATAAATTCGCAAATTAGGTTTGACTTCAAACTACATGCGAAATTCATTCCAAAAATAATTAGCATGAAATATGTTAATCTTAATTTAAGCTCTTAAAATGCATTTCCAATTATGTTAAAATGCAAAATATCGAACATTTTATGACTAAAAATATTTGCTATATCATTACGAATCGTAATTACATGATAATTACGCTGATTTCAAATCTTGACAAAAAAAAATTATGTTCTAGTTATACATTATAAATTTTATCTGTATTAGTTTCTTAGGTCGTAAATATAACGTATATTATGAAAAAAAACTTTAAACCAGGTATACGCAGAACGTACCTTTTTTTTGCGCCCATTACAATTACAAACCTTCACCTTGGATTTTATACACTCACGGCCTTCATAATATTAAAAAAAATACGTTTCAACGATTATTCTCGAAAATTACATACAAAACTTCGCTTTTGACAGCTACAATCGAATATGCGATTGATTATTGCCGGAATTCTCCTCTTTCTCCTTTGTCGGATTCCTTTGCGGCTCCTTTTCGCCAACAATTCTGTTTACATTGGCAAATTGTGCCGGCGCATTTTTCTCTCTCGCCGAAAGCGATACGTTACCAATAATCGGGCATGGCGAACTTTTTCGTATCGAGCTCTCATCTATGGGGGTAAATATGCGAAATTCGGGCTTCGTTTCGCAACGAGATGGGAATTTATCGCGGAACAAACCGCCCCGTTCCGGTGGAACTTGTACCGATAAATCAAAATGCCGGGGAATTCGGCCGGAAAACGAAATCTTAAGTATCGTTGACGTGTGCTTTGTGCGAGGTTGTCTCGTGTGGATTTTTGGTAGTATTTTTAGTTTTCGCGTAAAAAATTGCTTGAGTGCCGATCGAAAGTTTTTATGGCGATTATAAAGTGAAAATAAGTGATTATGCAAATGCTTTTAATTTTTTTGGAGGAGGATTTTGTTGATGTCAGTTTGTGGTGTGCCACATCCGTGTGTGTGTCGTTTGATGTTATGAAATGTCTGTATCGGATTGATATAAATATTTTATGTGGCAAACAACAAAAAGGTGATTGCTTATTAAAATTAGTGCTTAGGTCTTGAGGTGAAGATAAATTTTAATTGGTTTATTATTGATGACAAATCAATTTTCTTTGTGTAATGAGACCACACAGATTGACTTTGTGAAATGATATTATATTTCGAACGATGAATAGATTTTCAAATATGTAACCCGATGATTAACGAAGTTTATTAGTCAGCGAACTCAATTTTTACTAAAAAAGGGTAAATTCTTAATCATTTCATCACAACCAAAACCATTGACCTTTTATACTCAATGATTCATATGAACAATCAATCCCATCGCGAATTGTTCGTCAAATTTATATCACATGACGAACTCACATTTGAAAAACTGAAATCAATTATATTCTCATACCTGGTCGGATCCGCACAAACTCAACATTTTTTCACCCGCATTCGAAACCATTTCACATTCGCTACATCCGAATGACTCACAGCCTTGTTTATATTTACGCGACGAAAATCGCGAACAGCCTCGGTCACCAAAGTGTTAAGAACCATTACACGTCCATTGTGAGTCAGTGAGTCGACTCCGCGTACTACCAAGAAGTACAGATAAACTGGTTTGGTCGGTGCAACGAAAATGAACCCGAACCAGCAACCGGGCCCAATATCGCTTCGGGCTCGGAGTTAACACTGGCCTGGTCGTTGATCTCTCCTCGGTCTCGGTGACCGCTAATGTGCCCACTTACCATTTTGTTATTATCATATTCGGTAAGCGTGTGCTCGTAAAATCCGCGTTAAGTTTGATTATGGCCGCGGTAGTGGATCGGGGATCAGGTATTGTTCGTATTTTTGCGCGCTTTTCGTGTTGAGCGGGTTTGGTGTTCGTGGAATCGATGAAGGAAAATGTCGGGTTCTGTCGTGGGTTGGTTGTGTAGTCATCTCTAGTGTGATTCATGGACTCGTTTTTCCTATCGCAAACGTGTTAAGTGTGTGCGATATCGACGGTCAAGGTTTTGGGTTAGTCGAATGTGATGATTCTTGTTGAATCAGTGCTTATCGTCAAAGTTGCACGATCTGTACATGGATGTGTATAAAGATCGTTTGGAAATGAATAGTTTTCAATATTCAAACTCATCTAAAGTTATCTTTTCTATTATCATCATTGTCGACCCATTGTGTGTAGGACAGTCTCCCCATCAAATATTGGGTGTCTAGGCTATATACCTTATCCGAGAGCTAACCTCGTATCGAATCTTTTCTATATCATGAAGATATCAATTTCAATCAGAAATGAAATTCGTAAAATTTGAATGTCAAACACTAAACAAATCTAAACGTCAACAGTATTTGATTTTAACTTCGAACGGATAAGGATAAACCAGTGATTTGACTCATCTATTGTTAATGATGTGATGTATAAAAAGACTGGCGTGTTCTGGCATGTGTAATGGAATTTTAATATGTGTTAGGCTTTACGCTACTCATCAATAATTCGTGCTAATTCATCCGTCGATATGTTGTTTCATATTCATCATAATATACAAAGTGAATCACGCGAAATCCCACCGTTTGTGTTTTCTTGGATAAATGTTGTCTGTAGTCGCAATCGATATTGTAAAATGATCGTATTGTCGTTCTGTTCGATGTTGTGTTGTCTTTTTTTTTTTGCCGTTATTTACATTTAACATCACAGCACAGTACGCTTCGCTGATTGCGAAAATTGAATAGTGGTCGTTTTGTATTGTGTATTTTTTTCGCGATAAAGCATGTCGATGATTATACTGGGTCAAGGCTTCAAATATTTCTCGAAAAGATTCACACTATCTGCGCATGAGTTGAATTTCGCAAAATCACCTTTTTAACTTTCAAAACCAGTACATATGTAAAATCTGAGAATTCGACACGATAAAAAATGTTAAATACGTACCGAAGTTAATCTAGTAAATTTATTATAGGTGAACACGCGCACCTGACACGCTCGAATATGCAATGGAAAATGGATATGTTAAGCGAAAACCATTAAATGCACTCGTCGTCGTGTCGATGATGTATCTCAATTGCTCTGTTGTTGCACATTTGACCGGTCATTAGCAAACGTATGTATAATACATAATGATGGTGATGGACTCGTTTCGTATTTGCGTTTGTGTTCATTTCGTATATATCGCCGCAATGTGCTCGTTAACGTTTTGTATTCGCTGGTTGTAGTATGAAATTATGGTGCAATTTGAAATTGTAGACAAACTAATTATCAAACGAAGACGAAATGTGTATCTGAAAATAAATTGCTTATTATTATTGAATGTTTGTTCAAATCAGACTTTCTGTTTGATACCTCCATAATAAGTACATGAGCATTCCATGCAATCGGTTCGTTATGTATCGAGTTTCGGATTCGTTTGCGAAATTGACACGCGAGACTTAAATACTGTTGAGTGATTATTTTTATTGATTTTTCCGAGTCATTTTAGTCGTTTCGAGTATGCAATTATTTCGATTTTCAAATTACCTTGTAAGATTTCCTGGAAATTGTTTTTATTTTGATGTGAACGTCATTGTTTCTTTTGTCGAGTTTTTTATATTGATGATTAGGTATTTCTCATTGTTTATGTAACTCTGTGTGGCATGTAATTTTATTGATATTTGTTTATAATTTCATAGTAAAACAATGCATGAGCACATAATAATTTTAATATGTTGAATAGGAAAAATATTACGTAAAATATTATATATTAATTATTGAATTATAAAAATTTGCCAGATTGCATGTTTTTATTGTGGTTCTATTCGCGTGGTGTGTTTTCATTTAATTATTACTTGAATTGTATAATTTATTTAAATTTTACTTAAAAATTTATGTAATGAATCATAAATTGATCTAAGAAAATAGTGTTCTATTTGATCATAAAACTGAAGTAAAAGATATCAAATTCAATTCATTTTTGCACTGAATAAAAGTGGAAATGACATTTCGATCTAGGCGGGTCACATGCGTCTGATACTCTTTATCTATATTTTATATATAGAATTGAATAAAATGCTATATTTCCATTCTCTCAGTCGTATGCAAAACTTATATAAAAAATAGCAAACGTTTTTACTTTTTTGGCGTTCAGTGTTCGCCAAACCATACGTCTGTGGAAAAGTTTCAAAAATCGCTTTGCCCGAACACCGCATTTTGCCTTATTTTATTCACTCTCGGGAAAAGTTTTTTCGACAAGTCTCCGAACTTTCGGTCGCAATTTATTGTGACCAACCCACCAGAAAATGGACCGTTTTCGTATCGATTACGATTTAAATAAATAAGCGATCGATGCGAATCCCTCGCATTTCGCTGCCTCGAATCGAAGCAAACAAGATCAATCAATTACGTCTGCTGCTTGGTCAATAATAATATTTTCCACTTTCTACAAAATCGATCGACTCGTTTTGTTTGCAACCGTCTTTTCGATTTGTGTGAAGAGTGTTGCAACTGTTTAAACAAACATTTTGTATGATACATTGTTTTGTTATGCACTATTGCATACTAAGTATTGCATTGCGGAATGCGATCAATTGTTTGTTTTTATTTTTTTAATTTCCTGCTGTTTATATAGTTTGTTTCGTCGCGGTTAAACGGTCACATTGAAAACAATGCGGATTATTAAATCGAATTACCTCATTGTGAAGAGAAAGCATTCCGAATACGCATCCCGAAATCTGTATGCTTATAGTCCAATCAATGTTTGCTTACGAAAAAACCTCAGGAAAGCTAGATTTTGGAATGAAGTTTGACATTGTGATTCTTGAACAAAATGTAAAAAGTCTATATCGATTTGATATGAGCATAAAATTTTACGTACGGTTTAAGGGCGCCAAAAATATTTTTTTGTGAATATCACGTTTATCGCCATTTACAGAAATATAATGTACATCAAATTTGTAGTTTAAAACAATTTATACCGAAAAAATAATTCAAAGATAATTCGATTTAAAGAGTTGTTAAAAATATTTTTTAAACTCCCCGTGTACATCCGTACATCAGTCCTTCGAGGACTAACATGCTGTTCGTAACAACTCTTTAAATCGAATTTTCTCCGAAACGGTTAATCTTGCGAATACAAGTTATCCAATCTTTTCGGTAAATTATTTTAAGCTACAAAGTTAATGTACATACATTATATTTCTATAAATGTTAGTTAACGAGATATTTACAAAAAACCGTTTTCGACCTCGCGTAAAATTTTATGCTCATCTCAAATCGATTTGAATTTTGTTTAAAAACCTCAATATCATGTTTATTCCAAAATTTAACTTTCCTGCAGTTTTGAGTCAATTCGACCACTTTTTCGTCTTTATCCATTGAACTGATATGCAGTGAATTATTTTGAATTGAAGCCACACGATTAAAGGTCCGACTTCAAATTCGATCAAGTGGAGGAAGTCATCGAGACGGGGTCTGAAAACGCCAATTTGCCAACTAAGGTCACCACGATGATTATTCAGCATTCAATCGAGGCACAGACCCTCTTCAAACGACCCCGCGGGTGTGCAACGTGTCTGTTCGTCCATCAATTTCGATATTACGAACTCTCTCTATCTTTGACTGTACAAACTCTGCGTAGGGCGCTATTCAATATTTCATCATTTTCTCCGCTTTTATTATGTAGGTTGTCTGTGTATCGCGAGTTCTTTTTCCTCGTGTGAACGTCGATATGTGGACGGCGAAGGGATGGGGTGTGTGTGTGCATGAAACTAACAAAAGTGTTCGGAAGTATGAAAGATATCGGCTGGGGGTTGAATTCCAAAGGGAGCGGTGCTTAATCATTTCTCGGGTTTGTCGTGTCGCGTTTTGAAGGTTGTGGAGTTGTATTTGCGGAATTTGCTCGAGAATAATACTGTAATTGTAAATGGATAAACGATGCGTCTTTAGGTATCGAATATGGTTTCTATACGTTTGCGGGTTTGTTGTGTGAGTATGAATTCAATCGCGTTTCGAGTTCTGGATGTTTAGAATTATAAACAGTTCTGTTTTTATATGCTGACTAGACTCTTATGATCTAATTTCTAAATATACCGGTTAACAAATCAAATTTTTGGGTTGCATGAATGAATGTTGTATTTAAATTACGAGTTTCATGTAGAAAGAAATCATTTTTATTATTTGAACATTAAAAACGGTAATTTAACGTTCTTTCTAAAAATTTTGAATATTTATTTGGTAAATCGAAAAAATTCCAAAAGTCTATTTGGATTTTTTTATGAACGGTGATGAGATTTCACTTGATAAAACTGAACAATATAAATAACTAGATGTATTATTTTTTATTTTATATATTCTCATTCCATTTGATGAACTGGAATAATCGCTTCAATTACTCATTTATAATTAAAACGAGACTTTTTTAATTAAGATTATTATGTATAAAGTTCACCGGAGTCACGAAATGTCATCAGTTCACGAGGATATATCAGCTAGTGGTCTCTTTCTCGCTAATAACAAACACGGAATACGTATTTTATCGAAATTGTGCAACATTGCTGAAACATCCCAGCGTTTATGTATTATTATATTCTGTACGACATCATCATTTTCGCAAGACGGATGTACATAAGAATAAAACGTTATAAACGTGTACGTTTTCTGGGTGAAACGATCCGCGAAAAAGACTTCTGGATTATCGTACTCCTTCGGACTGGCTCGTTCCTCGTCCTCCCCTGACGCCAGGATCTGACGTGGGAGTATTAATGTGACCGTTGGATATAAAAAATAATGGTATGGGTGGTTTCGGCGAGAAAAAGTCCACCGAGAAAGGAAAAGAAATGCAAAAAAGCGGGGCATTCCTCGTACAAGTCCGCGGATGGCTTATTTTAATGGCTGAATGACCCCGCGGTCGGTTACCGGAAGGTCTTTGGATTATCCCGGGATTTCGTCCTGCTTCCTTATACTTAACCGAACCTTGTTTTACCACAATGTTATTCGGATTGTTTTTTTTTATATGCGTATTTTATTTTATTTCGCTTCGTTCTATTTTACCGGAGATTTCTTCTTACGGCGAATTTAAATAAACATTCGTCCCGTTGTACGCGCCAGGTCCGATGGGAGGATATTTTGAAAAAATAAATTAAATTATATATTTTTTTGCTGTCGGGGCCGTAAGATCGTAAAAGTCACCGAATTTTCACATTGACGTCTGCCTGTCTAGTTTGCAGACACGAGCGTTGTAAAAGTTTCGTAATTTCGCTTTATTAAATTTACAATATTCAACGATTCAGATTATATAATGAACGTCAACGTCAAAATACAACACTTTAAGGATATTGGAAAAAAAACAGTATCTTAGAATACGTACCGTTACAAAAAACGTATACAAACGATAATTCGTGGTTCAGTTGCACGCTCCATATACGCTATGGGCTATTATATTCGAATGTATGGTTCATATGTGATGGCGATCGTGTGTAATGCATTATGCCGCATGCAACCATCGGAACGACCCTCACGGTGCACATAGTACTAATACTATCCATTGCGCTGCCGTAGTTTATCATTAAGTTAATTACTATGGCACGAGGTCTCAGTTGCTGTATGCGTACGAGGCTTGTGCAAATGTGTTTTCGAATCGAATATTACGTGACTTGATCGGAATCGCGAGTGCGATTTATTTGATTGGGCTTAGATTTTTTTCAATGGGTTTTTGAGGTTTTTTTTTGTAAACTGGTCAATTTGGTGAGTATTCAAAATATTCGTTTGCTCTAAATTCGTATTTAGTATTCTGAAAGTTTTTGAAATAATTTGCACGAGAAAACATACGAAAGTCTACTTTAGGTCAGGAATTTTCGTTCGGCCCGCTGTATTTTCCTTGATTTTTCTCTATTGAATTTTGGTTTTGCGAAAAACGTTTTCGCGAATCGATGACCCGCGGCCCTTTCTCAGAACTCCCATCCTTTTTATCGTCGTTTTTGTTTTATTCAGACAAGCAGAATGAATTATTACCGAAAATATATTTATCATCTAGTTTATTAATAAAAAAATATTGCTTCGAATTGAAAAATACACGTTGATAATTTTGTTGAATTTCGATTTGGGTATCGCGGAATCACACCTCTTTTATTCTATTCAAACGATAAAACTAAAAACGTTTTCTTCATTTTCATTACTTAAACGCTTTGCGTATAATTATTCAATCGTTCTATAAAAGTTTATCGTGCAGTGTATATACGATCGTATGTTGTCGTAGGGTTTATGACGATACCTAAAAAAGGGAGAAAATCTAGGACAAATAGCTCTAGGTTGTATCAGATAGGCTTTCGGGGTATTTAGTCGAATGTTCGTCCACTGTCAATATGAGATTGGTGGCTTAAGTGACGATAAATATTTTACGCGTCCATTCGTTAGGTTTATGTCTTTCGGACCTCAAAGGTTTTCTCGTTTCCATTTCCAATAGGTGAAATCTGAGAAAAAGAATTAAGACTTCACAAACAGAGAAAGAAATATACGTCGTTGCGCAAACATCAAACGATTGATTTATAACATGAACTGAATGATATTGTGTTTATCTTCAATGTAATGTAATATTGTAGTGGATAATTGTATGGCAAATTTTACACATTGTTTATATAGTATATCGCGTTTGAAGGGCGCGAGAGAAGGGTCTATCAGAGTTTTTCTTTATTTTTTCCATTGGACGATTAAGGATTATAGTGCCAAAGTTTGCGGCTTTCTCTTATCTTGTTAGTATGCGGCATGTCGGCCTGAATAGGAGAATAAAAACTTCAAAAAAAAAAACTTTAATTGCTTGTTATCGAGTGAATATCTTCGCCCGGTAGTCTACGCGGTCGACCTTTCCCTTTTTTCTTCTTTCACTACTAAGGGGATTATTTGTTTTACTATCGCCCCTACGCCTATCGTATTTAAGTAAAGGTTTTGTTTTATTGCCGCTCAAAGGAAAAATGTGAAAGTCGTTTTTTTTCTTCGCATCCCTCTTACGTAGAGCGAATATTGAGTTCTGTTTTTTATCAACGGACTTTATTTTACTAACAAAAATAATCCTATTTATTAAGAATTTGTGCATTTTATTTTTCGGGTAAAATTATTGTTCTTCTAATGTACGCATGCGCTATTTTTTCCACTTTCACGAAGTAAAACGTATAATATAAAGAAACTAACCTGTTCTTCTAGTACGCGGTACTTAACGACCGTCATTACACGACAACGTCGCATATATTTAATAATAATTGGCATATCTTAACCGACTCAGAAACGAGCTGGACTTGAGACGATAAGCCGCATTAATTTCCATACTCTTAGTTCTTTGAGTGTCGGCAAACTTTTTTCATATTGGACTTCGAAAACCACTACACGGTCCAACCTTCGTGCTATACAACCGATGAAACGATACTCGTGTTTTGTAATACAAGCAAAATATTATACGTATGATTGAAATTGCGTATTTTCTTTTCGACAAGAAAATGGAAGGTAAAAACGAAATGATGGAAAATTCGAAATACGCGTAACGGTCATCTCGTTCCCGGGATATTGGGAAGGATAAAAGGTGAAATTACCTACCGAAAATTGATTGATTGGTTTGCGGGTCCAAAACCGGGACTTTCGGACCGTTTGACGTGAGAATAAAATCAAAATGGGAAAAAAAAGTTTTTTTTCGTAGTGGCAGAGAGGAAAAAATGGGAAAGAAATCGGACTTTTTCCTAATAGGATTCTCCGCATACTTTGCTCCTTTTTCGCCGGCAAACTATTTTCACTATTTTCTATGCGGAACCGTGCTCGATTTTTTATTCGAATTTTATTCAAATATATTTTCGCACTTATTCGCGATCCGATGTCATATTCGCATACTGAACTTTATTGCCCTCGCAATCGTTTCAAACAAAGAATTTTTATTTTTGACCAAACTCCGTTCTGTAATTGTCACACATTATTTCGGATTAAATTGCAAGTTGAACGGCGCATAGAATTATTTTCCACTTCCGACACAACAAAGTCATAATTCCTTCGATATTCGAAATTTCACATGCGGCAATTGTAAATATTCGAGAATCGGATACGAGAATATTGCTCTTTGCTTATAAGCGATGCACTCGATAGTGCTGCAACAAAGCTGGATAGGGGAAAACAGCGCAAAAGCCACTTTTCAAACGGTGCAGATATTCAGCTGAATTTATCGAATTTTCAATGCAGTACAAAATGGCGTATAATCTTAGGAATTTATGCTCGATTTTCTCCGCATACGTTTTCGTTCAAGTTTTTCCGCAACGACACACAATATCAACGTAGCGGCATGTGTAAGACAATGCACGTTCAAATGTTCATCTTCCCGTCTAAAGAAATTAATCGTTGCACGTTTAACACTTAGGGCGAACCATTTTTCTTCCGTCATCCCTTAAACGATCATCGCAGTGTTTGCCCTTCAATTTTGCCGTCGCTAATCGAAGTAGAACAGTGATTCTGAAATCGAGATTCGGTTTTTTTTTATTCATCTTCATCATATACTTTTTATATAAAAATATTCATATTGTTTATCGAATTCTTTTGTATCATTGTGAGTTTTATTATTCGGATTTGAAAAGAAAATTGATTACCTACTACTTTTGTACAATTGATAACTGTTTGTTTATTTATATAAAAACGCTTGTTTTTTTTCCTTTTAGTGGAATTCAAAAGAATGATCGATAGGTACAGTGTCGATAAAGCATTGGGAAACTTCGGAATAGTATATATTTAACAATTTTCCCTTTGCGTGCTCAAGAAGGAAAAGCTCCACAGTATTCGCGTTCGGTCGATTGTTGACGGCCGTAATTAATTCTGTCAACTTTGGTTCTACTTTATCATCGGCTGTCTACTCTAGATGGTGACACTCCTCTCGTTTTCGCCCGCTTTTTTTTAAATAAAATATATAAATATATATATTATTTTCTTATTTCACTGTGTACACAATTTTTTCTTATTCTTCCGTCGCTTCTCACTTCTCGTCAATTACATCGTGAGAGACGCCTCGCACGACGCCAGCATTATTAAAGCCTTTGTTTGCTTCTTCTGATTTTCGAGTATATTCTTTGTCAAAAAGTCTTAGAGGACACTAACGTGTTTGTGTCTATCGAGCATTTTTTTTCGTCACTTAGTTGTCTAGAGTGAAATCCATTTAGTACGCCAAGTATACTGGAGAGGTATTTACATTTTTTTTCTATGATAGTTTAAGTTATTTCTCTGTAAAAATATTTGTATTTAAATACAGATTAATCTTTTGAAACAAATTTAATCTCCCATTCATAAAATAAACTGAAATATGTATTATGTAAATTTATGCGAAGATGGCTCAAATTTTCAAACTGATTTAAAGATGATTGGTTTAAAAACATTTATTTGATAGCATATAATTATCTTTTAATAGCGATGATCTTACATTCATATTCAAATTTAATTTGAATGAAAAATATTTGCGGTTTGACCTATAATTTATACAGTTCACTTACCCTTTACGTAACAGTATTCGTTCTATCTATGAAAATAAAACAATATGCTTATTGTTCTCACAACATTGCATGCAATTATAACCGTATCATCGACCAATTTACACATCGTTCATATTTATACGAAACGTTATTTAATTGCTATTCGAGATGAATCCCCACAATCGATCATTTTGAAGTTTAAACGACTTCCACCAGAAGAGAAATCTGTAAATTCTTGGGACGTTATAGAAAAATGCGTTTTTAATGACATTTCTGTTATAGAAGTTGACCCGGTAAAATCGGCTCCGATGGATGACAAAACGAAAGAAGTGAAAGACGCCGGGAAGGGCCGAAGAAATTTCCCTTTTGTATTTCGTACAACAATAGAATTTTCCTTTTCTTGCACAGCGGCAAAGGCGATTGTTATTAAGGCCTTAGTCCCCGTTCCTCCTTCTTTTCCCATAACGAATCCTTCATTACTATATATTAAGTGTCTATCGCTTTGTAGTTGGCACGATCCCTTATTATTCCTGGGATATCTTATTAAAATTCCCAATAAAGGAATGAGTCTTGTTATTCAAAACCCACTTATCTTTGCGCCTCCGCAATAATTATATGCGCGAATTCACAAACCGATCCAT
Organism: Hydropsyche betteni; assembly: GCA_028571205.2. Taxonomy (NCBI): domain Eukaryota; kingdom Metazoa; phylum Arthropoda; class Insecta; order Trichoptera; family Hydropsychidae; genus Hydropsyche; species Hydropsyche betteni. Next base: position 2,047,632 of record JAOXNN020000053.1, on the reverse strand, counting down.
TATATTATATTATCCATGATCATCATATTTTGTCGACAATATTACTCATTGTGTGATGCTTATTAATAAAACATTCCATATTATTATATTATTCTGTGATCGAATTGAAATTTAGCATGAATATTTCAATCTGAAACGCAGTTTATATTTGTCATACGTTGAGTCATACTGGTTTGATAATTTTATAAAATTTCAAGCGCATATTTTATAATAATGGACTTCATGCTTGCATTCTAAAAGATAATGCGAATGGTCGTCACAAAGAAATTATCTTACTTGCACCGCCCGTATTGACTTAGCTTCTTATCGGTCATAACAAAGCGGTGTTATAAGTACAAAATAATTTATTTTTAAAATGCCTACCGAATAAATGTAAATGTTACGTGTACGGCGAAAAAACTTTACTTTGTTTTTTATTCGGGACGAATGATACTATCTAATACAAGTACTTCCAATAAAAACGAAACGTGGAATCCATCGAAAAGTGCGTGAATTTCCCGGAAATTTTCTCAACGGGAAATGTCCGGATTTTTTATTATTTGATAGTGGAATTTACTTAACGTCGATGTTATGAATTATAAAAAAATACACAAATTGATTTGAAAACATTCTTGATAATCTTATTCATTTTTTTATGATTGATCATTATTAAATGTTATGTTTTTCAGAAATAAATATTATTCAATTGATAACATGTTATCGGTCTTTTTTTTTCATTTAAATAAATTTAATATGAAAATCCCCGTATTTAGTATAAAATTTATATTAAATTTTCATTTTTCATATATATAGAAATAACGCATTTCTTCTGAAACACGTAGTACGTAAAAATGTTGTAAATTTCCAGTGCGTGCTCCGAAGCGAAAAACACTCTATCTTTGCTCTGGCTCTCGTTATGTGACCGATTCGAGCGTTTCTTTTTTACAATCGAAAATTGTATTTCACCGAAAAATTTTCCATCCTCATATCATTTTCATCCTTTATACTTCATTAATTTATAATTGTTTAAACGTTGATCAAAACAGTTTCTTGAAAATCAACCGTTATTGAGCTTCGGTTTTAATAGGATTCAAGGTGATCGAGCATTGATTTTAATATTAATTCGATACGTTACATCGAGGTTTGTAACAAGATACGTCTTAGAACTATCGACCGACACACAATACTGGTTTTTATTATTAAAAATATCGAGTACCCGTATTATAATGCATATTTAATTGCATTCAATCCGAACGGCGCATGAATTTGACGTACGCTCATAAGATAAGCCAACGGCGTAATTTAACGAGGAAACTCTTATCCGTCATAGTTTTAATTAAAATTTAGGCAAATTTCAAATATTTGATCTGCGATATCCTCTATAGAGTTCGCGTAAAATTCGCTCCACTATTTTCAATTTGGCTCGGTGCATGAGCGCACTCTTACTATAACATTGCATATATGCAATTTGCATTTCATACGTGCCCTAGTGGGGTTGCTGGTATGTGGCAAGAGTAGGCAATGCTTGCGTGGATATGATACTCGTAATTTCGTTCCTTATAATATCCAAATGTTTTGATATTTGTTTTAGACTTGTTAAAGTTCATCGTTATGAAATGTAGTGTTTCGTTGCGAATGTTTTGTAATCATACAGTGATGAAATTCATTTAAATAAAATGTCTAGGAGTATTATTCTTTTTAAAATATTAAAAATTATAAGTCTGAGTAATGACTGTAAATATTTTATGTGTTGAAAATTTTATTGTTAGTTATGGAAATATGGTGCGCTATTATTTCTCTGAAACATGATTACTAGTATGTCTATTTATTATCCCTAGGAGTCGTATCAGTTTCTTCTTGCGTTTCATAATTATTTTATGATATCGAATATCAGTACACAATATATTTTTAGAGAAAAAAATTTCGTATAAAACTTTTGGTTGAACGTATTTTTTCTTGATTCATCCGATAAAAAAGTAATGAAATTTTTGCTAGTATACAATTCAATATAAAATAAAACCAACCAACCTTTCAATAACTTCGTATTTCTAATATTTTTCGTTCGTATGAACTTGTTTTCTTTTACGATTGATTTGATTCGAATATTGATCAAATAGAAATTTAATTTCGTTGGATAACTGATCGATACGTGGGTTAAAAATAACAGCGAGACGATACAAGTTCCCCTAAGGGAACTCGCGGAATCATATCACATTTTTAATTTCCGGCCAACTAGAATCGGACTGAAAAGTTTTCGTTCCATTTTCCAACAAAACCTTCTCACGTACTGCCGATTTTTTTTTATTTCAAAATAATATGATATAATTTCATTTATTAGATCGTTTTTCAGGCTGCGTAACCGGCGTTCGTTTCAGTATCGCACGCGAACGTTCCCGTTTCAGTTCCGGGAAAATGCCTGAATTGGTTTCAGATAAATATGGAAAGTTTATATATAGAAGTTGATCGTTTTCAGATCGATCGTGAGATTGTGTAAAAAAAAAATTAACGACTTTATAATGACACCCGATTCGAGTACTATTCTTGCATATTAATAGACACGTATCGTACAACAAATGATTGCGTATGAAAATTCATATAAACTAGATTCGCGTGTTTTCGTTTACAAAATCATTTGATTCTATTCTACGTATATTTTGTCATGACACGGTATTGTGTGTGATAATTTTTATATCATTCGTTTTATAAAAATTGCGTGTTTTATTAACATTGACTAGTAATTTTTTTTAAAATAAAAAGCGAAACGTTCCGTTCCAGCTATTTTCGTTATACGTGTAAACATTTTTGCACGATCCAAGTTCGACGTGGATATAACTCAAAAGTTTATGTTCTTCGTGTACACAAGGAGATCCATCACTCCTATGTTCCGATATAAAAACAAATAAAACGGAAGATAGAAGACGAACTGTGCTCTGTCGAACGATCCGTTACCCCGAGGATTTTAATTACAAAACTCGGTTTGTTTCAGGAAATTCAGTTTGCTGACTTTGTTGACAATATCACCACTTTATTCGCCCCGCGGCTATTATTGCTATCTTTGTTTGTTGCGCGAACTTCCCGGCATGTTTCCTTGTTATAATACACTTTGTACACAATATATACGTAAATGTCGTACGCAGTACTTGATTTATCTTGTGTTGTTGTATTAAGTGTTCTGGTATTTCGTGAGTCGATTTCTTAGGGAGATTTTTATAAATATTTGTTTCCAACTGTATTATTGCTAGTTGATGTTATATATCTCTTTTAGTTTTCAATGGGTCGTTATTTTATTACGCTTATTAGGTTTATGTGTTGATAAAAACGGTTAAATTTTCGATTGAATGATTTGCTATGATAGAAAATTATGAGTTCTTTAGAAATGAGTGGAATAACACGAATCAAAATGTTGTATTAATAATATGTCATAGACGAAATTTTTTTATTGTGATAAGATAATTTTTTCAAATAATAAACTGATTTGTACATTGTTTGATTTTCGTTGACTGAAATGCGTGCAAAATTGATATTTGAACACGTTCTCTAATAGTCTTTTCGCGTGATTCTAATATAAGGAGATTACTCGGATGTCAATTGAATATTTACTATATGTGTAATCTTTATTAATATTTGAATGATTGTTCATTGATGATAATTTTGAAATAAATGCTCTTAATTAGTCAAGTTTTGTGTAAAATCATTTAAAGTTAATACATTATACGAAACAATTGTTTATCATGTCAAAACATAGGAACGAAATATTTTTCTTTTCACGAATTGTCAAATTGTTAATGCTTTGTAAATTTTGAGTCAAATACCAAAGTGCTGAATCGTTAACCTTTCCTTCCCATATGTATTGTACGCTTTATATATTAGTGCGGGGCGGTTTATCGATGACCGATAATTTAGCCGAATTTTGTCGACCAGGAATAACGAGACCCGAAATTTTAACGCGAATAATTGTTTTGTTTGTCAATACATTAATTAATTTGGGTTGGTCGCATGTCGAACTCGTTATTACGCGTACATCGATTAAATCGGCTTGTGCAAACAAATCGATAGAAACGATGTACAATGTAACGTGTCAATCGAATAAAAGGCTCGGTGGGAAAGACTCGGATAGGTAAACTTTTTCAATTTTATTTTGTGTCTGATAACTTTGTTTTAATTAAAAACGTCATGTGAAAAAATATGTATTATAAATTGAAATTTTGGTTATTTTTAGTATAAAATGTGTTTGGAATAGATAAAAATTCAAGTTGGTTGTCAGATAATGATGATTTCTTATGTTGGTTTTTTTTTAATGGGTATGTTAATTTGAATAATATATCATTAAGTAAATTATATTATAACTGAAGAATATTGTTTTTCTGATATCGGTAGCTCAAGTAATTTTTTTGATCGCATTTGAAGACAAAAGTTTATGTCAAAGGGTCTCATTGTCAGTACAGAGATACACAATTGTATCGATTTACCGATCGTACCATTTTGACTTAACTCTAGTGATCTGTAAAATTCAGTATGTATTAATAAAAATATATCTTTTCAAACGCAAACTTTCAATTAATTTCAAATTTGATTGCACGTAATTTTTTACATAATATTAAATTATTTCCGTTCACCCACTCGTATCTTTCGTCTGATCTATGTCAATTATTCATCAATCGAATTAATTAAATCGCACCCGTTCGAAATAACAAATTGAAAAGGCAAACAATGAATATGGAGTATTGAACGAGCGCGGTTCTCGATTAACGCGGAACGCTCCAGAACCAATTAACCGTGTAAGTGCCGTGCACGTACGGAGCACTAAAACACGGTTTGATTTCATCCTTTGTTTGCTTTTCCCACAAGAATCGCCGCTCGGTTATTATTGACTTTTCGACTGGGCCTTTGTGCCGGGTCTCTCTTTATTATTGTCGGGGTTTTTAAAGCGTATGCAATAAAAATATTTGTCGGGCTATGCGAGTGTTAAGGGGCGTCCTTTGTCGACTGTTTGACTGGCGCTGATTTATCGGGAAAAGTTCATGACACAAAAAAGAGCCACCCCTTCCCGTTTCGATATTTTGCCTGTACGGCCATTAAACGGGCCTTTATTGCTCCGTGCGGTGGAAAAAAAGTGCGTATTGAACTCGCGTATAATAGAAAACTTAATATGATGTGGCCTATCTGAATTTTTCGATCGTGCTGGCTGCACGAATAGTTTGCACGTAGTTCGATATTTTCCTCAATTATTTTCGGCCACGTTTATAATACTTAATCACGAATGTATTGCATAATGGGCTCGGAGCGTTCTCGACGTTTCGTACGTCCGAAAAAATATTCGCTTCTCGACCTATTTTACATTTTTTCCCTATTATTTTATACGTCTGTGGCACGCGAAAGACGATCGATCAAACTTATTTACTTGTCGGCTAATTGACCGTCGCAATTCTGCAATAAATGCGTCGATTTGTACGAAATCCCGTTCGTGCCAATTTGCATCTGCTCTTTTTTCATAATCCGTCTCGCTAAAATAAGATTTTAACGAAACGACTGTATAAAAATGTATAATTTCAATCTTTCGTGTTTAATAGCCATCAACACTTCGTATGTGGCGTGTGAAGTTACTTCCAGTAAATAAATATATTAATAAAAACTCACTATGCACTCGTGGTTTATATTAAATTTTGTTTTTCAGAAGTCGTTAGTTATATATAGAAAGTCGTAAATAATTTACACGTATTACACGGATCTTTGTAGCTAAAAGCTTTATATAAAAAAAATAATTGATCGATCAGAAGAATCAGTATAAGATACAAGTACAGTACTTGTATCTGTTTGACAATGAGCTAATTGTACGATTTTTTGTTATTTTTAGATTTCGTACCAGGATCATGTTGATTTTATTGTCAGTATTGAATGTCTCATTTGTATGGCATGAGGGACCGCAATTAGAGCATAAACTATCATCAAGCGTGCACAAATTACAAAGTTGTTAACGTTTTCCGGACCGAACAGTACTTATAATAGTTTTATAATAGAAAAAAATCTAAATCGCCACCTAACCGTAAAAAATGACCGAAAATAATCTAAAGAGTTAATGATGATGGAAGTAGGTAAAAACGGAAAGAATTGTCCTAGATTACAATAATAGTTGGCTTAGTAAATACATATACACATACAAAGAATTACTATTATAAAGGGGTTCACAAACAGAACATTTAGTAGAGCGATATATTGATTTTTTTCGAAAAATTTACAATTTTCGTCAATTAGCATACTGTCAATAAAACGTTCGAATCCATTTTATGGACAGACCATTGGGAAATTAATGCGTTCAACAATTAATGTTCTTTTCGTACGTACATACCTTTATATTCGATATAATGAAATTGACTTTCAATTAAAAGCCTTTATCGATACGTTTTTTCGTATTCCATTCGAAACAAAATATTTGTATATTCTTGATATATCACATACGATAATATCTAGTCGATAAAAAATTCGTTTTATTTTCGGAAAACATTTATTGAGTCGGCTATTGATCGAATACCTTCATTTCGGACAAGCTTTAAATCCGGAAATCAAACGTTTGCAATACGCTTTGATAGCATTTCGACGATACAATTAACGAAAGAAAGTTGAACTCTCTGATTGATTACGACTTTACCTTTTTTTCGGCCTTCTTTTATAGCTTTTTCGCTATTTACTTTTTCCCGAATTTTTTTCCTCCTGCGTCCAGCTTTCTTTCGCTCGCAGAGTAAATATTAGACATTGCGTCGACCTTAGACTTGGCCGAGTGGCGCTGAGAGGGCTAATTGATATTTTGGTAAATAAAATGACCTGCCACCGGTCGTGGAAAAGATGTTTTTCCTTTCTGGCCGAGGGCAAGAAACGGGTGGCGGCAGCAGTTCAGTAGGTGAGTTCGGTTAGTGAATCGGGCGAAGAAAAATGGTGAGATTAATGCGAATGTCGAAAGCAGAAAGAAAAACGTCTTGATGGACGGACGCGGATGAAAATGTTTTTCCTGAAAATCCGCGAATGGCAACAACCTTCCGTCTGCCGAAACAATCGCCGCTGTTAGAGATTATGAACAATTATGATGATCGTTGATGGATTCGTTTTGTTTCTGTCGACGTTTAAATGGAGATTTATCTTGTGTTTTCTGTCGGTTATTGTTGCGCGGATATTACTCAAGATGAAAATTGTTATTTCGATTTAAATCTCTGAAATTATTTAAGTAAATATTATCAATATGTTTTGGGAAATACAATAATATACATTTCTCAATTAGTCATGTCGAAATTCTTCGGTTTTGGTGATGATATTTATTTATATTTTCGGTTTTCCACGAGTAATTGAAATCATTAACAAATTTTTTATTGTATTTATTTTAGTTTTATTATATTGTTTATGGAATATTGATTGTTTTGTAATTCTATTATTTTCTCTTTTATATAAACCTAATTTGCAAGGTTAATCAATCTTCTTCACCCCTCATTAAATAAATTTTCATTTTAATCCACTTTTGAGATTTACTTTAGAATTTTCTTTGTTCGCTAATGAATATATTTTAAAAATATCAAGTTCACAAAACAATTGATGTTGATTATCAGAATTTACAAATTATTATGTTGACTCAGTTTTACTTTTGTTTAACCTGCAATTATTTCATCTGGAACACAACATAAATTATTCGGTAATTAAAGAGAACTCTTCTTGTGTTATTAATGCAAACGTTTTAATAATAATACGGTGGAAACGGGACTCAAGGGGTGACTTAATTGGATGGAGTAATGTCCCAAAACGGAAAAGGACACGACGAACGCCCAAAGTTTCTTTGTTTCCGAAATTATCTAACTCGGCTAGACACTAATTAACTAATGGACGCTGCAGGAATCTGCATCTTGAACTCTATTCACTATTTATGCTGTAATCCTTCCCTAATGTTTTTAATGATTTTTTTCACTTAAACAAATCGACATTCTTGTACGTCAGCCTTGACTCGGGTCGACGACTCAGGCACAATACTCAATTGTGCTAGAGCAGAAATATGTACGTTATGTACGTACAATGGGCTCGAATGGCAGATGCGTTCCGAAAACAGATATAGATATTCACAATTGTCTAATGTCGCACATATTTCACAGCGGAATGACTTAATTAGCTATTTGTTCGGAAGCGCCAAGTGCCATCTGCTTGTCTGTAGCACACTTCAAATACGTGTTTGTTTTGTGTCAACGAAAATAGAAAAAAAAATTGTTCAGTATGAAGAACGTGCGACATTCTTCAGACAATCATATGTACACCGATGTGAATGAAGCGATGTGATCAATTGTCGAGTCGAATTCATAGATATTATTTAAAATAATACACTTGGACTATATAACGCAGTTGTATGATTCCACAAAAACGCCGTGTAATACAAATCTGTGTTATACGAGGTTTGAAGTACAAAATACGGGTATCGTTCTGAAAAAATATAGAAAATCGTTAATATTATGTTTTTAAGTATTTAGCTATAATGCATTATAGAAATGAAATTTTTTAATGGATTATTATTAGTCCGTAAATTAGGTTGTATTTTACGGCATAGATTTTACGTATGCGTATTGTGGGGAGGTTATGTTTGTAACAATTTTTACAAATTATTTTCCCTTAGAACGTCTAAATTTGTACACGGTAACAAATCAGCAAAAGGTGCTACTGGATATAAACCCGAAACTCATTAAGATATAATTAAAAATTGATTCAAATAATTTCCAAACTATATACAAAATTCGTTAAAAATAATAAAAATTTACTCACTTACATTGCATTATCATTCATACTAAAATGAAAATTTATCATCAAATAATTTAAGTACCTAACTAATTGGTTTTTAATCGTTTTTTTTTTCTTCTAAAAACGTGTTGCACAAAAATGTATAAAACCGCGTCATACGAGGCCCGACCGTACACCGCAATATAGCGGAAAGTTGTAATCATAACATCCAATTTGTACACAGCCCACCAGAGACTTCCGAAGACTTCAAGCACACAACATTAACATGATAAAACTCGAGTTCGCACCACGGCGAACTTTTGGCGCGAATTCGAACACGTCCACGATTTATATAGGTGTCCGGTCGACTTCTCGCCAAACTGCCAACTTTTCGCGAAGTTTCGCACGAGAACGCCGGCTGCACATATTCGGCGTGCAGACGTGTCGACGTCGTTGCATTTCAAATTCGGAATTTCGGAAATAAACGGGCGGAATTAAGCCACACTCGGCTACGGAGACAACGGGAATAATACGCTCGGGATAAGCTCGAGGCCCTCGGGAACTAACTGGAAGGCCTTTGTGTGTCCGTTCGTCCGTGCGCGTCTGTCTGCATTCGGTTGTAGGATGGAGTTTTCTGTTTGTGTCGTGCGACATGCTGTACGATTTCTGCATTTGATTTCGGTTCTAATTTTAAAATAGGTCCATTATCGATTCCTGTTATAGCGTCTTCTGTGATCAGGGCCGGATCGAAGGTGCAACGAAGTAGGCACGTGCCGTAGTCGAGTAGGCGTCATTGCAAAAGGCGCAATGAGGCGCCGTTTTTTTTATCATGAAATTTAAATATAAAACGTGCTTATTTTGAATGGAAATTTGTGGGTTTTCGGTTAAAAAAGAAATTATCGCTTTTTGAATATTTTTTGAAAAGTCGGTTCTTGTAAATGTACCGTTTCCTCGAAAAATATTTTTGAAAAAAGATTGGTTTGTATAGGATTTTTTGGTTTTTCGTTACTTTTTCCGGTTTTCCGGTTTTTACAAAATTAAAAAACAAAAAAATTCGATCTTTTTTCACAGGATCCGGAATTTATACCCACGGTTCTGCAGAAAAAACTGGGAGCGTTGAAAAATAATTTGCTTAGAGCGCTATATACCTTTGAGCCGGGCCTGTCTAATAATTTTGGCAATTGAAATCCAGTTGAGGATAATTTTGAACATTCATGCTATAGATTCCCATACCAATGTCTCAAATTTCATATTCAGGACGTTTTCAGACTTCTAAAACCTCTCTTTTTGGCTGTCATACAATATTTTTCTTTGAAAGACGATATACAGGATTTGGCGCTTTTCTGGATTTTTCATAACATTTACATTTGAACTGGGTGACCCTGACAATCCCATTGACATTCGCACGTTTGGCCATCGATTTTTCAGAATATCGCAATCGCAACAACGCGGCCGCACATCACAACAACACCGCAATCAAAACTTTCGGCAATTAAACGGCGACAGTTTCAACATTAGAAGCAACAGCGCAAATCGCGCCACACATTCGAAAAGCATAACGTCTCGTTAACGACAAACTAAACCAAACTAAACTGCGACATAGGTCATTAAGTAATAAGATAACACGCGTTTAATAGCCGCGACATTATGCTCTCGTGTTCGCGCTCCATACACCATAAGCCGACAAACAGAAACTGGAGCGTCAATTAGGCAGAACGCAAGGCGCGACCCACACTTTGATAAATTTCCACCTAGCATCCACCGAATCCTATCCGGTCAATTACGCAGACGTAACAACGAATTTACGAGTGCTCTCCGTACGTACTTATTGCGTACGTGCAGATCCAGCCAGGCTTCTGGCGCAACGGAGAGAGGATAATCGCATATTATGGCCAGATGATCGTCTCCGGCAGACGGTGGACTATTACTCTCCGGTGGGCTGAGTCCTCTCCCGTTTTGCGGGTATATCTAGATTTTGCAGAGTGGTGTGTGTAGGAGAGCTGGTTGCTTGTTTTACATCGTGCTTGCTCGCGAACCGCTCCTCCGTGTCGTAATTGGTGCTTCGCGAGAGTCGCTCGTCGCTGAGATGTTCTTTCCGCATTTTTTTTTTTTTTTGTTTGGAAGTCTTATGTTTGCGTTGTTCGATGTGAATATATTTTCGTTGGGTATGAAGTGTTATAATTACTTTCGCCATGTTATAAATTGTAGTTGGATAAAAAATGACGCATCTTTGTGCTTTTATGTGCTACTAAGTGGGTTGCTTTGTCTATGAGTAATTAGCATAGTGATTAAAATACATGTTTGAATTAATATTTTGTTATTTAAAAAAAAATGTTGAGCTTTTTATTATGGGGAATTATGATATTTATTTTGAGCATTTGATAAAATTAGTGTGCATTGAAAAAAAATTGTGTGCATTATAAAACGTGAATAGGACGAAATATACCAACCGCTCGTTCTTTATTCACAACTTTCATAATTAAAGAATGGACTGAATTTTTGAAATGTGATTAATATTAAAATTTTAACAAAAGGAAATCTTGACAGTTGTATCGTGTAGTATTGTTTATGGAGGAAGGCTTTACTCCGGCTACGTTGCCACCCTCAATTATTTCAATTCTGAAACCTATTTTTTCTATTGATCATTTTATATTTTTTAATGCTTACCTTATAATTCCAATATTTTTTTCATTGCACACTTCAAATAAAATGATGCTCATCGTATATTATTCCAATGCACTAATGATTCGCCTTAAGGTAAAATGTATTTTTTTTCAATTCGCAGTTAAATCGTATCCATTTAATATGCATATGTTTCATCATTATAAATGAAATTAGGATTCAGCATATTTTTGTGCATCTCTTGAATTAATTTAGTCTAGAAATTGTATTTGAATATTCGGTGTAAGTTCTCTAGCTTTCTCGTATTCCAAACTGGAGGTGCACTCACCTTTTGGTGTTGGGTAAATGCACTGGTAGAAAATTGCAGCGCATTATCCGCATCCTGTGAGCTCTGAAACGAGAACACCGACCAGGATAAATTTTCATCTGCATTTTTTTCTATACGTTTAAGTACTAAGTATAGCCTGCAGCTCTCAACCGTCCTTTGTGCTCGGATCCGTCCAACATATACCCACCTCCAGTGTGTGGCAACTGTTAAATGTCGATCTGCTTCGGGACTTTTATGTACACATTGCATATTGTCTGCCCGACACACGTCGCCGGACACAATCCAACTTTTGCAAAACGCGATTAAAGTTACAAATCCGCGCTCCCGTTTCGAATTGTGTCTAATTGCAGTTCGGCGTCGTGGTCATGAATTATTTACGCGGTTCGACATGCCGAGTGCGATTCTATTTCCGACATGTTCGCTTTGAATATTTCGTTGCATCGATTTCAATTGGTGCGGTTAACTCTATTGCATCTGCTTAACATACTGTACGATTTATTAACTCCAAATTCAATTTGAATTGACGTTTCGTTAGGTGCGATATTGGACTGTGTTAATTCCGTCGTGTCGTTGTTTTGATTCACATGATACGGGTTATTGACTCAAAAGGAAATTATTTCGAAATTAAAAAAAAATCATACTTATATGTAGAATATTTTATACGAAAGCATTTCGTTGTTAATTTGGTGTGCATATTTAAAAGCTTGTGTAATAAAGTCTACAATTCTGGATCATCCCCGTTCAGTACATTAAATAAACTCGCGATTTCATTTCGTGAAATTTGGAATTCAAACGGACTCCGCTGCCAAATTGTTAATCTTCATTATGCCAATCCCTTCCGAGAAGTGCGTATTTTTCGACGTCCGCGAACAAAATTGAATTGTTGACAATTGCAAACCTTTGTGTCCTCCGCAGTTTTAAAAGGGTGTACGCTTTTCGTCCTCGAAAGGCCCACACCATTCCGACTTCGCCGACCAAAACCGACCAATTTCCTCTCGAGGAAATTGCTCCTTTGATGTCCGCTAAGTGTTATTTATTTTGGCGCGTTTTATTTGTTTTGCCTCCTTTTGTTGCGAACCCGTCGGGCTCCCTTCGTATCCTTCGTCCTGACGCGATTTTAATTCGCGTTTCGTGTTCGGTATTTGTTTGTACGGTGGGAAAACAATTCCCGTTCGAAAATAATCGGTGAAATTTCGCTAGTTTCAGCGACATTAAAGGTAAATCGATTATTCGTGACCGCTCGGTGATTTATTGATATTGCCTATGCTGGTTTTGTACCGCTATTCTGCGGAACATCTTGAATTCGAGTAATGAGATGTACTTGTGCCGTCCTTTGGTCTTCCATCGTGTTATTCTCTAAAATATTACCATCACAAAATGTTTAATATAAAAAAAATAATACATTAAATTTTGACAAAAAAATTGAATGAACATTGTAATTGTGAAACGAAATAATAAATAGACATTTATATTGTCTTGAATTTAATCAGTATTATTTTAGAATAAATTAAAATGCATTAACCCACGTTAAAATTGATAAATGTGAAACGAACGTGAGCCATATGCATATCGTTCGATTTTATTACTCAGTTTAAAGTTGTGTTTAACATTAAACTTCCTTGGTTTGACGTTTTATCTTTCACCAGTAAGCCATAAATTAAATTTACGTTTTGTTTTGTTGCAGGTAAGCCTATCAACAGTCACAGATATATAAAACGATTTATGAGTGCCGAGAAGGAAATATCATTACTGACGGGTATGCGTTTTGTGTTTTAACATGTGAAACGGAACGTGCGTATCGAACAAATTCTCGATTCGAATTGTATTCAAATCCAAATCGCATTACATTACAGGTGAGACTCGTACCTTTATCAAATTGTTCGGTAAATTGCGTATCGGTCTCGCTGCCAATTCGAGAGATTAAGTCTTTTACGGACGGCGATTAACAATCGGATTAATTCCGGAAATTATTCCAGCTCTCTCCAGGAAAAATTGCCGATCGTTGTGTAGAAGTATGCTAGGGATATGGGATTTAGAGTTAAACCGAAAGGTCAAAGTTTTTTTTGTTGAAAAATGAATTTCAGTAGAGTCGAAGTTGTTAGTTTTTTTCGTATCGATATAAAAAGATTTTATTATACTATTCGATATGGAATGAATTTTTTTTTATATAAAACATTAATTTCAATGTCAAGCTTCAATGTTATAATAACACTTCATGTTAGTCACAGATTAGTCACAGAAAATCATTAAACAATTTTATTTCTAGCCTGTTTTATTAATCGACAATAAAATATTTTTCAACGAACATATAATGGGAAAACTTCAAGCATTGGCGTTGTTCGTTTTTAAGGTTAACTTCGATATCACGGTTTTTCAGTGGCTATTTATAAAAATAACCCGACACCACTTACACGCGTTTAAATACCCTCGACCTTTTCTGTTTTTGCAAAACTGCGAATTAACCCGTACGTCCCTGGTGTCGTTTTCCTCGGAAGGTCGCGATAATCGGCGAATCCTGCGAAATCAGATTCCGACCGTTTTCCCGCCAAAGAGATTTCGTAAGCTCGCCCGAGTCCGCCTTTTTGATTGATAATTTTGTTTTTTTCTCATATTACGCGCCATAATTTCGTTTCCCTTTCTAGGGACTAAATATGCAATCAAGCCGGAAGATGAACTCGGCCGCGGAATACAAATTGGCTTTCCGGGTTTTCTTCGTGCCGAACTTCGAGAGTTTTTTTATTCCCGGCCGCACATTTTCCCTTCGGCCTTTATATGCAGAAAATACAACGTATATATTCGAAATAAGCGCCGGTAAAACCCGCGTTACATTATTACGCGGTTATGCAAATACGTTGCTTTTGTATAATATTTTCTTTTGCCGCGCGTTTCGTTCGCGCTTTTGGAATAATTATTCGAATTTGCGTGGGTAATAGTTTTCGCTCTCTTTATTGTGTATTTTTCGGGAAGGAATTTCTTTTATCGTCCAGATCTATCGGAGCTACAGAGTTCAAACAAATACGAACATTTGCGGGATTGTTTTCGGGATTCTTTCTCACGTCGTTCGCGTTTTAAATAGCGAAAATGGCCTTTTAGCTGTTCTGGAGATTTTTTATTTTTTAAAAGAAACCGAAAACACAGAATTTCGCTGAAAAAGAGCAAAAATGTTGTTTTATTTAAATATTCGCCGGTTCGTGAAAGCTTTCAATACACAAAATGGCTCATTAATCCCATTCAAATCCTCGCGAAATAAATTCAAAATCTATTTCTTTGGGTTCGCTTCTTTTGAATTTTTCTTTGTGGAGTTTCGTAGCCTTTGATTATTTTTTCTCACGCTGCTAATAAATCAGTACATTATATAATATAATGATATTATATGAAAATTTTCATCATTTTCCGCAAAAAATTGTTGATTAATTTTTCTTCCAAAAAAAACACAGTCGTTTTTCAATTACGAAATATTCAATCCATCCCTTTGTTTATAAACGAATCTCATTTTCGAACGTCAAACTCACAATTCCACACACGACCACTAATCCACATCGAAAACAAAGTAACCCATCAAACACAGAATTTCCAACTGCGAATAGCAATTAATCCCGTACGACCAACGGCTCGAATGTGCGAAAAGTGCGCACATCAAACAGCGCGATTTAACCCTTTAGTGGCCGTCGTCGTTATTCGAAGCGGTGTTAAAACGACACGAGGGATACATACATATACACAAACCCCATCACCCCCCCGGTAAATGCCCGTGCACAAGCAAGAGGAGGCGATGTCGTTAAGCCAATTTGCTTATTTAATTTGTCGAGGTGGAACTTGTTAGGTGGCGCGCGCATAACCGACGCGTAATTAAATAAATGTGCGTTCGCGTCCCAAACGAAGGCTCACCTCGCGGTTCAAATTCCTACACGCAAATATTATTTCATATATTATATTGTGAGAGTTAACGTGGTGGAGGCTCGCCTCGGCCACGTAGGTGGTGTACGTTTTCCGTATCTCTTCGCGTGTCTAATGGGATCCCCGGGAAAGGGTTCTGATGCGCGCGCGTACCTTGGCAATTTTGGGTCCCGTGAATTTCGATGGAATTATTTTTAGGCTGGAGAGATTTTTGGGTCTCCTTCCTGTGGGTTGGTATTTGAAGAAAATTTTAATGCGTGGATGGAATTTAGATTTTCTTATGTAAATATAATTTGGATTGGAATAGTGTGTCGCGAGATATCGCACTAGAACTTTTTTGCAGGAAATTATAAAGTGTAAAAGTTATGGGATTAGTGTCAAAAATATTTTTCATGTAAACAGATTTGAAGTTTTATTTTTGAAATATTATAGTTGATCTCATTTTATATTTAATAATTTATGAGAAATGTATATTTATTTTTAAATAATTTAATATCAAAATTAAATCACTCATTCTAAAACTTACCTCGTACATATATTTTATTCACTTTAAATCCTAATAAATATGTTCCTTGACAAAATATTATTCTTCATTATAAATATTTCGTAACTATATAATTATGAAATATATTTCAATAAAGAGTCAATGATCTCGCCTTTTTTGTCGATTCAGCGGTCATTGTGATCGCGAAGTGGTCAGAAAATACGCAGTCTGCTCAGCCTCTACCTCGTCCGTCGCACTGGTTGTAATTTCGATATACTTAGTGGACATCAACCATAGGATCTAACATATAGACACGCGGCATAAAACGGTTTGGCTCTCACATACGACTTGGGCTAGCACGATAAGGTCCTAACCTTTATATGTCCTGCAGTGAATAACTGATTGGTTGCTAATGATGATAATGATTTAAATAAAATGATATTCGAATTTAATATCTTAATTAAAAATCATAATTAAAGAAAAATTTTATCTTAAAAATAAAATTCTCAAGTCGTGCCTTCTAAAATATGTACTAGTAAATAGGCCCGATGCCCGTACCCGATTTGAACATTTAATATTTAATTAATAAAATCAAAATAGTTCATTTATTATTGTCACCATATTATAATAAGCATCATATTATAGACGTTAACTGTATACGCATAAAGGCCATATTAGAAAATCTAAAGTCGCGAGCGTCATCCGAACAGACAGACAGACACACATACAGAAATCCGTGATTATATATAAGGGATGGGCTGAATCCAGACATCGCTTGTTCGAAAATTAATCTTTATACGCGCATTTTTTACACGTCGAAATCGCAAAAGAAAAGTTCGAACATCGTCAACACATTCGCCGTTTTTGCGGGTCGCTCTTTGTTTGCTGGCGACGATTATCTTTCGCAACCGAGCAGCAATTTGCAAGAATCTGGATATCGCGCGGCGAAATCCTAGATGGTCGCCGCGGCTGCCGTCGTGGAAATTAAATTAATCTCGAAGTTTGATACGCGCCAAATCGCTTTGTTGGAAGTTCATCGCGAGCGTCTTCATTTAATTAATTTTCACATCCGACTCCAGCGATTTTCTCAACCCCATACCGCCGAAGGGTCGGGCGCGTTTGTGTGCCTGATCGGCTTTCGGAGCCGATTTGGAAATTTTTAATTTGTTCGCAATTAAAATCGGCAACTTTGTTATCTGTATCGATTTTTGAGTATATATCAACCGAATGAAATTTTTTTTTTGAGTTAATACGAAGCCTTGAAATTAGAATGTCGTCTTGACGTTTGTATTGAGATGTTATTTGCAGCATCATATTTAACTTTGACATATCAATCGAATCGAATATATATTTTACGATCTTCAGATTTTCTATTTTAGGTAACTGATTACATATAATATTAAAAAATTGGAAATTTTTTCGTATTGCAATTCGCAATTTTCCATTAATTTTCGTTCATTTCTACAATTAAAAAAGTCCAATTTCCGCACGCCAAAGTAAACAGCCGCTCGTTAAATAATTAATGTAATTGTTCAACGTCGTAGTACCAATTGAGCGATTACGAACGACTCACTACGTAATCGTTTTATTATCGACGCGTGGAAAATTCACGTACGCATCCAGCTTTTCGTCAAGGTCTCGTACACGGCCTGATTTATAAAATAAGTATTTTTGTGGGTTATTGATATGTTTTACACGTGTCTCTTCTCCCTTTCGGTAAGAAATTTATTCGCATGTCTGAAACAACCTCGCGTGTAAAATATAAGAACGATTACTGGCGCTGGGAAAAAATCCCGAAGCCATTTGTTATAATACGACCGAAGATGATGGAGACGTTGGCCCTATATGGGACTCACCCTAGTCGGTTTGACACTTTAAGTGTTTGGATAAAGTCTATCACATTTTCATCTCGAAGTTAAGTGAGGATTCTATTGGGAACATTCGTCTTTTGAATATAGTGGTTTTTTGAGAACGATATATTTTATTATTGCAGTTATCTTTTTCTGTTTAAACGCGAATATTTCTGAAGTTCTTTGTATGCTGGATCGCTAAAATAATAATTTGAATTTATGCAAATTGTAAAAAAGCTTCAAATTTCATGAGCCGAAAAGCTATACGTATTGTGAAAATATTATATTCCTTTTATAAAATCGTATTTAAATCAATAAATGATATTATCACTCATTATAATATGAAATTATTTCGCATTAAAATAATAAGAAATTACATCAAAAGATAACATTTTTCTATGTGTTATCGAATGATGAATGCGAATTTAAGTAGGTCGGCATGTGCGCCAGTTAATTGTTACTCATCATTAAAACATAAGTAATATAATTTTTGTTAAATAATACTCAATATTCACTTATTATACAAAACGTATCGATCATACCGCACATTTTCAACTGCGTATTATGTAAAATTAGAGACATTCCGTGACATTCAACACACATGAATCATTCGTGAAATATTTTCGTAGTAATATTTTATCGATATCCACAACCGACTCGAAGCCGAAACGCAAACGGCTCAAAGCCCACCAATTTCGTATAGTGGACATTTTTTCGCGGTATGTGCAGTTTTGATTTCGGAACGCGCCCTTGAACAATCGAGACAAAACCAGTAAAATTAAAGATATTCGCGATATTGAACACACATGAATCATTCGTGAAATATTTTCATAGTAATATTTTATCGATATCCACAACCGACTCGAAGCCGAAACGCAAACGGCTTAAAACTCACCAATTTTGTTTAGTGGACATTTTTTTGCAGTATGTGCAGTTTTGATTTCGGAACGCGCCCTTGAACAATTGTGACAAAACAAGTAGAATTAGAGGCATCCAGTGATATTGAACACACATGAATCGTTCGTGAAATTTTTTCATGTTAACATTTCATCGATATCCACAACCGACTCGAAGCCGAAACGCAAACGGCTCAAATCCCACCAATTTCGTATAGTGGACATTTTTTCGCGGTACGCGCAGTTTTGATTTCGGAACGCGCCCTTGAATAATTGAGACAAAACCACCCCCAGGCCTCCGAAGGTGTCCACCTCACCACCACTCGGTGGTCATGAGCGTCGGTGGTGAGTATCGACGTGACGTGGGCCTCACCAGCCCCGTCCTTTGGTCGTTGAATAAAAAATGACCACTGGGGCGGTCGGGGTTGACCTGGACGTGAGGCGACTCTGCAAACAGCTGGAGGACCTAGGCCTCCGGTGTCGGCGAATGCCAAACTGTGGGGAATGTGGCGGTTTTGTTCGTGTGGGTGGTGCGAGAAGTGCATTATTGGGTGGTGGGAGGTTGAGATTGGTTTAGGTCCGGTTTTTGGGTTTTTGATGTTAGAGTTGAATCGTGTTGGTTCAATGGGATGTTTGTTGGGTTTTTATTATCGAAATTTAGATAGGTCGTTCTTTATATGATACTAGCGATGGTACCCGGCGTAGCTCGGGACTCGGCGTTTTAAATCAAATTATTTTTTATATGGTGATCGGTCGAACGATATATGGGAGGAACATTTTTTAACAGACCGTCCCGTTTTAGGTTCCGGAAAATATGGTCACCCTATTTTAGTGATACTAAAAACCTTCTCCACAAAAAATACATATACATGCCAATTTTCATGGCGATCGGTCGAACTGTATTGGAGTAATACGGCGACAAACAAACATCCATTTTTAGATACAGAAGAAGATAAAAGATTTCATACGAATAATTAAACTATGTAAATTATTTCATATTGTCGGAGAAAAATTACATTATTACTATTCGTTTACTCTAAGAATTTCATAAATGTTATCTTAATGTATTCAAGAACATAAATTATTATGATAAAATGTAATATATTATAATATGTTTTTTATCGAATATTTGAAATTCGCATCTCATTACTGATAATATATGAAATTTTTCGTGTTTGGTAAATATAATTTATGAATAATTGATAACATTGAAAGTATTTCGATCAATTATGTTCGTGTTATTTGAACTTTTTTGTGGACGTATACTATATATACCAAAGTGTGTAACTTGGGTCGAATATTTGCGACGAATCAATAAAGCGGTGTCAATACACGAAAATGCAATGTTTGATATATTTATTTAAGCTTTTTTTTGGGAACCTTTAGAAATTCCCACTCGACCTGCGTTTCCGATCGCGAATCGAAGATTTGCGGCGTTGCTATCAAAAGGCGAAAGGCATTTGTATGCGGTGTCCCTATTTCTTTATAGGTCCACAGTCGCAGGACGACCGCAAAAGCTTTGTACTACACACGCTCATTGAAAAGTATACATTCACAATACGTGTTTATAGAATTTCTGACTTTTTCCTAATTTTTTTTCCCGCACACGCACACAAAAGGACAAATATGAAAGCGCTCAGAATATGATCGCGGAATAAGGAGCGTGTATAAAAAAGAACACTATGATGAATGACCGTACGTTTTTATACGCGAATAAATGGTTTTAGGTTTTCCGAGCGCTTTTTCGAGGATAAGCCACATACGAAAATTTTCATTCGAATTATTATTACTATTATGCTGTCGAGGATCGCGTTCAACATTTATCATTCACTAATGCCAAATCCATTCTGAATGTCTTTAATTTGCGTCGGCTTTTCGCCGTTCCGTGGGGTTCTTTCAAATTTTTAGTTTTTCATTATCATTACCTGTTTTACATTTTATATATGAAAGGGACGTGTTTAATGTTTCCGGGTGAATAAATGTGAACAGGCTGTTGGTTTTTGTGGTGCTGTGTAGTGCCGGCGTTGAGATGAAAATTCAGATCTGGCATTTTTCCTGTCGTACCCTTTTCACACTTTTCAATTGTTTTTTTTGCACACTTAACTATGTACATTGTTAACATCATGGGAACAAAGTGTACTAAAATCTTTTCGTTTTAATGACTTGAAGATCGCACTTGTGTTGAGATATTTTCAAAAGTGAAATATTTATCATAATGAAAAAATTGGTATTGATTTTGATATAAATATTCAGATAGTATTTTTATCATAAATAAAATACAATGTTGTCTTAAGACTAACGGGTAAATGTTTTTTTCCTATCCATAACCTACCTCAGAGAAAGGTGCAACAAGGTAAGGATAGAAAGAAGGGTTCGAATTTATATGGCATGTTTTTCTTCTTTCCCCTTATTTATGTTACACGCATGATTACTATGTTAAGAATTCATAAAATCCCCATATTCTTATGTTGTTTGCAAGATTAAATCTTATCTCTTTTTATTTATCTCACGTTTAGGCGAGATGCATCGCATAATTTCGAGCATACAAATTAATTAATATTGAAATAAATTCTGAATTTTTTTTTATTCCCGAAAAAGTTAAACGTTTCTTTTATAGGCTTCCCGTAACGCGAAACCGCGCGACAAATTCGCCAAGTTTTAATCGGAAACTTCACACATATCAACTTTGAACGACTAATGACAATTATACGACGAAATCCGGCCGAGTTTATATAGCGAGCGACTTGTTTACCAAGACGCTCGTAATTGAATTGTATTGTATGCGATGTTTGCGACCGTCCTTAATGCGGATCTCGCGAATCCTTGTCTCGCATCCATTTCTAGATTCCATGCATAATTGACTGGCGTTGGTTTGCCATCTTCTCGCCTTCCCTACCACACCGTTGCCACCCGATAGCCAGCCCGAAGACCGCTCTTGAGGTGGTCCTTCACGGGTACCCAAGAGCGAAGGTAGTCCCGAGTGGTCCGCTTTTAGTGAGGGAAAAATTTGGGATCAGTTCTTGTTTAGGTCGGGCTACGGCTCATTAGCGATGCGAGAGTGTCGTTAGTGCGGATTTTAACTCTCACCGATGAAATAGTTCATCGTGGCTTTTTAGTGTCTCGAGTTAATGCCCGAAAGCTTTTTATTTTAAGATGCAATCTCTTATAATGTATCCGGTCCGATTAATTGGATTTGTATGATGAAAATCCAAATAAAATCTCGTATCGAAGAAGATTTTAAATTCTAAGTAATGTGAGTCAATCGTACGCGTTTTATATGGAAAAGATTCATAGATTGTTTTGTATCGCAACGATTCGTACGTGCTTTACAATCGCAAGGTTTCGTGCGTGCTTCAAACTCATCTCCGAAGAATTAGTTTTAATAATGAGTTCTCAGGACTTATTCGTCGTCACTTTTGAGTCATCGCATCTATTTAGTGTGTGTTTATGTATTTAGTCCGATTAATCCATCTGTTTGATGTTTATTAAAGATGACTTAGCCGGAGCAATCGGGCTGATGGCGCAATCGACGATGCAGTATGCATTATTTGGACAATTTAAACGTGATCCGCCTACACGTTTGTGCCACTTCTGGACCTTAATTGCCACTATGTAACATCGCATAGCCGACATCCGTTCTCAGTCGGTCAGTTTTGACGACGTCATCGCGAGTGGGCACCGTCTAAAAATTGTAAAATTTAATTTTTCGACCGGGCGTCTCTTACAATTCATTCCGCGCCTTTTGTCCGAGGGTTCGAGCTCCTTTGTCGAGCCGCCCGTCCATTGTGATCTTTTATCTTCGCTTCCATAATGAAATCAATACAAGGGCCGTTCGATATAATTGAGGACAAGGACCATTACTCCGCCATCGATTTATCAGTGAACGGCCTAAATAAGCGACGCCGGAATATGCCTATGGAGCTCTCTCTTGTGTGTTTTTGCGCCCGTCCCATGGCGAAAGTGGTCGTTTTCCCCTTTGGCGGGCGGGGCCTTTTCGCATCGCTCCCGGAATAAAACCTTTGATCCTTTTAAAAGCCGGCGAGGAGCGGGAAATAATCGGCCATTCGGCGGGACAAAACACAGATCTCGACCGTCGATGGGAAAATTTCACCGCGAGATGAAAGCGAGTGCGCTGTAGATCGCTTCGATAGGACACGTTACGCTCGGTACTAATGTGTCGCTCCTTATGCTCCGTTTCGCCACTTTCAAAGATCAACGCGATAAACGTTTGAAAAAATTACGCTTTTTATTCATTTTATTTTTTTCGGAGGAGATCCACGGGATCTCCCCTTAAATTTCGTGGGATCTCTTACGAAAGATTAAGCTCATGCAGTCGGTACGTATGAGCCACTTTGTGATGCTACAAAATACGTTCTTGAAGCTTTCAACTTTTATTCTTGTTTGAAATTGTTGAAATTTACTTTAAGGCTAAAGTTTGATTATCTTTTTCTGTAGTTTTCAACGCGATAGAGAAAATATTTGAATCTCAAATAAGGATAATTTCGTTAGAATCCTGGTTTTTGTTTCGAACATCAAATAGAATTTTCGTTTATATTATTTATACATAAAATATTTTCGTTTTGTATTGGTATTTTTCAATTTGTGAGACAATGAAAAATTTCTATCCACTTCTTCGCAGTCAAAATCTCAAGCTGCGCGAGGATAAAAACATTGAATCATCTCGCAGAACCGAGACAAAAGCTGCCAAAATCGACAAATTCAACGAAATCCTGTCAGATTTGAACCTTCGACAGTGATTGAACGCCAGTATAAAAGTTGTCGCACCGAACAGATTGATGGCGTTTGTTCTTCAACGGTATTGAACGGATCGCGACCGAGACGCTTCCAAAGGGCACCATCAACCCACACCAGACGATTAATAATTCTCACGTGCATTCACCATCATCGTCATCGACGTGTCAGCCCCGACCGCCCATTGATATCCAAGCCTGTGGACGTGACGAGTATGAAAGGTCAAGTTTTCTCCCGATGACGTGACAAGCTTGCATCACAATTGGGTGCGTGTGAGCCCGCTGATGGACAACTGCCGTAATTTTTTTAATACGTCATTTGCATGTGAACGGTTAATTTTTTCACGGTGAGCTCTCCTTCATTCTTCGTCCTCCCGCTAAACACTCGGCTCATTTGTGTCCGGCACGCACGACGCCTTCTCTTTTTCATAACGGGCTTCTAATGAATAATTAACAATTTATAGCAGCCGTAACATGAATGGGGTTGGCCGCCATCAGTCACGTCGGATCCCGCGACAGTAGTTTGATGTAAGACCGTAGAAAAAGACGTGCTCAACCTTTTTATGGTGAAATTGTGTATTATGTATGTATGCACGCTCGAAGGGTCGCCATTAATTATACGCCTGTTTCTTTGTTATGATATATACAGCTAATAACTCTTATCGGGGGATATTTATGGATGTTGCGATTAAATTTGTGTTTTGTAATTCGAGCGAAAATTGATTTGGAAACCCAATATGCTCAAATCGGAGATATGAACCAGAAAAAAATCATATCCGAAACATTTTCGTGATGTCATCATTTGTGATTCGTAGCGTACGCGCAGATGTTTGAAAGCTGCGACGTTTCGCAGCGGGATCGTTCTAAATAACGACAGATTTGTTTAATATCGACCCGGAGTCTTGTGCACCCCTGGCGCGCGTAATGGCATTACCCTAAATGTATTTTTGATGACAGTTATAAAAATAAATGTGTCCGCTTTCGTTGTAACCGGGACAAAGTGATGTGTATGTAATGTCGCAAAAGTCCTCGGCGCTGTTGCGAAGAGAGAGACGCGCGCCGCCGGAGGCCTACTTCCGACTTGCACTTTCGTTCGGATCGTTTGCGCGAATCGTATAATTTCGGACGTTTCTGCGAATGAATGCGCGTTTCTTTGAATTGAACCGTTTCCTCTTATAGTGGAGGTATTGTAAATTCGCTTAAAGAGATCGGCTTTTATTTCAAGATCGCGTTTAAATGCAATGTCGCCGTCAAAAGCGCGCGAGTCGCAACGGAATAAAAATCGTGCGAAAGTCGCCATTTGAATAATATTCAGATAGAATCGGATGCTTGTGTTATCGGAGTATGATTTTAGTATTTCAATCTGGGATTCAAAAGACGTTTGATATGATCGCCGAAATCATGCTCGCTCCAAGACTATTGTGAATCGCGAATGTCATAGATTGATATTGAGATATATTTGACCCAGTTCGGGATCAAACGGAGCTTCGAGTGAGCACAATGGCCCTCGACGGACGCTCGAATGTTCGTGACATTCGTCCCATTGTTGCAGTTTTTGAAGAAATCGACCTTCGGCACGTATAAAACGTAAACAATGACACCGCATCAGAAAAAAGGTTAAGAATCTGCGGTGGGTCCGAAGATGAAATTTTTCCTCTTTCATATCATTCGATATTCGCGCACATAACGAATTTATATATACCCTTTTCTCATTTATGCGTTCACATTGAATATTCAATATCGCCGTTTTTTTATTTGTTGGTTTATTTTTTTATGTCGGGTAATTTAGGGACTTTCGACGTCACATGGCAAAAGCGCATATAAAAAATGTAGCGTCGAAACGGTCATGTAATTTTTATAATTAAATGAAATTTTTTTTTAAATATAATATTTCCTACTTTTTTATTTAAATAAGATTCTTTATAACTATATAATATTGTTTTTCGATAAAATATACCGCAATTTATCGTGAGCGACATATAGTAAGACGTTTACTATCAGGCACATAAATCAAATTTCCCTTCTAAATTGTCGAAATTTCCCTGAATTCTTTTGCATAAAATATTTTTATCATACACATAAGCAAAAGTGCGTTTAGCTCGAGGACATTCGGTTTGAACGTTTTCATTTTTACGTCGCATCGCGCGCAATAAATATCCACCCCGCTTCATACGGCGCTATATTATTCATGCGTGCGCTGAAAATAAATTATAGTGCGGTAGCTGAAGTCGCTGAAAAATGAATGAGAGCCGCTTTTGGGACTTTCTCTCTCTTGTCGAAGATGTTATATGACCGTGACGTTTATGTTGGACGATCGATGGTTATTTTGTATATCCGATTTTTTTTGGGAAAGACGATAAGTTTTTTTCTCATTTTAAAGTGGATGGATGAGCTATTTATTTTTTTATTTCATAAATTTTAAAATGACTTTCTAAGGCGTGGTACTTTTTTTTAGAAAGGGGTATGAAATTGCAGTTTTCAAAGGGTTTTAAATTTTCTTAAGAAGGGTAATTACCCTTATTATCCCCGCAAGATCTTCCGCTAATTCATATTTTTGCATTATTTTTATGCATTATATAGTTGAGTCCCCCATAACGAATCGTTGAACAAATATAATATGAGGGCTTTTATTTTAACTGGCTTGAATCTCAATGATATAAATATTTAAGCAATTCAGCAAAAAGTGAAAGACACTTTTATAATACTCAAAAGGATTTTTTTTCACGAAGTGGATCTCGAATTTCTGAAACTTCAGCATAGAAAAAACCAGATTAACGCCTGCACTGGTAACTTGAAACTCACAAGAGTATCAGCCGGAGCTGTCGAACGAATAATCCTTCAGAATTTGATCTCACGACAAGCTAAAAAACGCTTAAAAAACTCAAGTCGAAAAGTCGTCCAAGAGCAGTCTGATACGTAACATTTCTGCGGCTTCCCCCGAACACACACTTTCAACAAGTCCCTACTTCCCCTCGTAAAACCTTCTCCCTCGGCCACCGGCTCCGAAGGAAGGATGCTCTAGCTCCAGACGGTAATCCCTGATGAAAAGACAGACTTGATTTCGGCTCTTGTTGTTTGGGCTTATTGAAATATCGAGAGATACCGACGTCCCTCCGCGTGTTTCCCACCCTCTCCCGGTATTCTATTATACGTGTTCGTTCGGCTCTTTCTCGCTGTCTTTTCCACCATCGCACCCCATAGTTTGAATGTTCTTTTTGTGCAACGGTCGTTTGTCTCTATGCAAAATTAGCGTTGCATTCTCGTACTGAAATCTGTCTGACTGCTACGGCGCGATAAAAGGCACTCGAAAAGTAGCGTCGCTCTGAACAAACGCTTCGCTTGCAACCCCTTTTACCTATTCGGATTGCATTGAGATATTTCATCACTACGCTATTTTATTGCATTTATATTGTACATGTTAAATGAATTTTATAAAAAAAAAAAACGATTCATTTAATTTTGTTAACAATTTAACCTGATATTTGTTAAAATTTGTGTGCATTATGCACGAGTATTGAAATGTGTGTATTAGAAAAAAATATTTTGATCGTCAAAATAATGAATAAACGTGCATTCGATTGAATAAAAATAAAGGATCGGCAATGCCGCAAACGCGAACAGGCTAAAATATCAATCGCATGACCATTATTCACAACTTTCACAATACAATAAACAATAGAACAAATTTTTCAAATTCCATTAAAATTAAATGAAAATATAATTTTAACAAAAGAAAACGTAGACAGTTCGAAGTTGTATTGTATTGTCTATGGAGAAAGATTTTACTCTGACGACGTTGCCACATTTTTATCATTTCAATATACGAACTATTATCTTTTATTTCTCATTTCATATTTTTTTATGTTCACTTTACTCACAATGTATATTGTTCTATTGCAAAAGTAGTCCGCTTCGAGTCACAATCTATATTTTTTCAATGCAGTTAAATCGCACTTCTTAATTTTTATATAAACCGTTCATATTTGAAATTATCGCATTATTTATCAAAAATGAAGTATGATGGAATTTCGAAAGAATTTTTTGATACTTCATATTAGAAATTCCAATAATACAAGAACGTATAAAGAATCTCAATATAAAACATTCGTAATAAAAACAAAGTGCACCGTAAGTGCAGCATCCCAACATCCATCTATACTATTATATAATATAAAATCTTACAATAGTATCTCGAGAACATACCGTTACGTCGTATCACGAAACTTCCATCGTCAAGAGCCGACAACGACACGCGATACGAAACGTACCTCGACAATATAGATCTCTATAGATCCCGTAACGTCTCTCGGCAATGGGAAAAACGTCAAAATCGGTAACCGAAGATGAATCGACGGTGACCCGTTCCGCTCTTACCCTTTTGGTCAATATCAATTACGAAGATATTTCGCTCTCGATTCCATTGTACGGATGTATAAGTGCACGCAGATGTAGAGTGCCGTGTTTGATTAATAGTCATTGCGTTAATGTTCGATTCGGGTCAATGTGTTTGAACCTGGAACGCCGGAGGAGCATACCGTGTACTCGGAATATTCATGGGGATTCGTGATATTTATTGTATCGGGCGTGCATTGGTCTGATTTACGTGGGGGTTGGTTGTCTCGTGTCCAATTACGTGGGATTTTTATAGGGGTTAATTGTGATGATTTATTATTTTTCTGGTGATGCGTGTAAAATTGCTGCTTTTACGTATATAATTTGTGAGCGTTGGAATGTAGTAAAACATTAAGCGAAGAA
The DNA here is from genome assembly GCA_028571205.2 of Hydropsyche betteni. Classification (NCBI taxonomy): domain Eukaryota; kingdom Metazoa; phylum Arthropoda; class Insecta; order Trichoptera; family Hydropsychidae; genus Hydropsyche; species Hydropsyche betteni. The sequence goes on along the minus strand of JAOXNN020000053.1, from coordinate 2,019,331 downwards.
AGTGAATTTTGAGTATTTTTGAATGAATAATTTAGCAGATGTTTTTTTTTTGAACGTGAAAAACTTATGTGTGGATATTACTTATGTGTCGTTAGTTGGAATAATTAATTGAGGACTTTTACAATTTAGGTTGCGTAGAATATCCCGCAGGGACTTGAGTGTTAACAAATTGACTTTTTGAATTATTTCCCGCTCGAACTTCCAATTAGTTTTAAAAAATAGCTTAATGAATGCCAGAAGTGATCGTTTGACAAGTATGTGCACTAAAAATTATTTCCTTTTTAAATTCTCACGAAAACGGCAATTCAAAAAAATTTAAATATTGCTTACAGTTCCTCAAAACAAATTTTCACTACTTTGCTTTTTTTCAACAAAAAAAATCCCACCGGGATTAACGGTATTTATTCACCGCAAAATTTTTCCAAAATAAATCCGAAAAAACCCTGACCGAACATGAAAGAGTTCAGTTTTGTCGCGTCATATTTCAAAACGCGTCGTTTCCTTTTGTGTAACACACAACGTTAGATTGCGCTCCGCTTAGCGCATGCTTGCATACACTGCATTTTTCAAATATTTCACCTCGAAAAGGAGCGGAGCAAAAAACCCTATCAATATGCGGACACGTAGTCGTCTCCTACGATTTATCATTCGTCGTGCCATTACGTCAAAAACGTACCGTACAGGGATCGAGAACGATCCGTGTTCGAGCCGTTTATTGGTGTTCTGCAGACTGTCGAGAGTGTTGAACTCGTGCTATTTTCGACGGTGCAACCGAGACGCTTTCGAGGAAAATTAATTATGGCGCGACGGTCATTCGTTTATTTTAGGATGTCGATCATATGACCAAGTTCAAGGTTTTCGAAGTATGATGATTTTAAAATTATTTTCGACTATGCCTGTGACTTTTATTCAAGCAGTTCATACCGCCCATTTTGATAGTTTGCTTCTTGGGGCATTTTGATAGTATATGTGAAATTTTAAATCGTTCAGAATAGTCGTTTACGACGATGCGTTCTGTCGCTTTGACACAACTTTAGATGCTTCGCATATTGTGCGATATTCGATATCCTTTCCGGTGCAAGGATTCCTACATACCCGGCATATTTGCAATATGGTTTAGAGATTTCGTCCTCGCGTCTTTTATAATATTTTTCCACACGTGTGTATTTCCATATAAAAATGTTGTACACACCGGTCGCACTAGCCATTAGACCACGGTGTATGCAATCTTATCACGTTTATGGCTCACCGTGTATTGTCCTGTACGTGGGCGCTTGCGGTCAACAGTATTTATATGTTAAGTGACCGAACACGGACCGAATACTTGATGCGATTATAGTCCGTGAAAAAACGAGAAAGATTCACGGCCGTGAAATCATATCGAAATCTTTCGTACAAACTGGATTTTACGTATGAATTTTTTAATATTCTCGAATCGTTTTTGCTCCACGTTATTGCAAATCTTTGACGTTTCATTGAAGTTTGCTATTGAATGAATAAACTCGTTATTAATTTATATGGTCGCAATTTTCATTTTATATTCGGTAATCCTTATTAGCAACCACTTACCCGATTTTAGACCGATTATTAGATGTTTATTTTCGTAAGCCATAGGCGATGACACGTCAAGTGCCCATCTTTTATAAATCGGTACCGAATTACAACCGCGAACGTACAAACAAGCAACGGGGCAATAATGGTTCGTAATTACAAACGATTGCACTTAGCCGGGGTTAGAGTGTCCTCGTCGGCTGAAAACAATTCCTCTCGCTGCTCGTTTAATCCGCAAAATTAGGATTCTGTGCCGCATAATTAAAACGATGTATAAATTTCAACTGCAGACTTGCCCGAGTTGAATTTAACGTGTGGCGTCCTCTTATATTTTCGACGATTCAACCCTGAACATATTCAGGTGCGCTTGCTCATTACATCTTGTGCAATTTTGCTATTAGACGTCGTAATAGAATTGGGTTAAGTTTTGTTCGTAATTTTGCGGGAATGGGATTTCGGGGTCGAAGAATGGTCTTGTTCATCATTAGTGGATAATTTCGCTCGGCCTACACTGTTTAGATGTCGTGAGTGTTTCGTTGATATTTTATATTATATTTGCGTTCAGAACAAATATTGAATTATCAATTTTCGTGTTATGCGATTTAGCGGATATGTTTATTTATTAATCATATTTATCGATTTGAGTCACCATTTTTTATTATAGACTTCCTTTCAGTTCAAGTACACATTCAATAAATCGATGAAATGTAGTGTTGATTCATTGATATTCAAAATTTTAAAGCAAATTTTCATTAACACAACATTAAAACATTAAAACAACTTTCCATGATTATTTCCAACGTTAATTTGTTTGATTGTAAACATGCAAATTTCAAATATTAACTCTTCAACATTTTCCGTGAATGGAATCATTAACGTTAATTATTTCGAGAATTTAACGACCATTCATACGTTTCACCGAAAACTGCGTGCACAAAAAGAGCCGCACGTAAAACACAAGCACCCAAACGACACACCCAGCACAAAAACGCATAACTCAACAACTCAATAAAGCCGATGACTAATCCGAAAACCGACAAAACGGCCATCGCGAGCGCAAACCGAGTCGCGCCATTACATTATTATACAACCGAGTTCGCCACACATTCCATTCTCCATATTAGTATACGCGATCATCTGACGAGGCGCCGACCGAGCCTTCTAGAAGCCCTGCGAACGACCACCTTCGTCTTGTTCTTGTTGTGTGTATGTTAACCGGTTCTGGTCTCCGGCAGGTGAGACGATGATGCTGCACGAGCTGCTTCGACTGAGGTTACGATTTTGAACCGTTCGTGCAGGTACTTTTGTGCTCTGTGGAGAGTGCGAGATGGCTTCGGTTGGCGAATTTTTTCGAAATTATAATACTTGATTGGATTTTGTATCAAATGTACAATTTTAAGTATATTCTATTAATTAATTCAGATTTTTATTGAATCGGAAAATTATTTATAATATTATTGAGTCATCGTTCATTTATTCTCGTGTACTAAGTAGTTGCATGCAATTACGCATTGAAGTGTTTTTTTGTTTTATGGTGTGTTTTTTGACGAATTGTTGATTCAGTTATAATATCAGTGAGCAGTTTTTAGCGGTCGGACGATTTGGAAAATTGTCGACGATGACCGCAATCGTAGGCGTGAATAAAATTGGAAGGTCGTTTCGACACACCTCGGTTTACAGTAGCATTCTATAATATTAAATGAATTTTGAAAATATCGTTCGTTTTCATTAGAATTTTAACGTGTTTGTTGAACGAATTGCCGAAATTCGATCTGCTCGGCATTCAGTGAATAAGTTCTCACATTACATTATATTTTCGTGAAATACGGCACTTTCGTGTCGCGATTCATATCAACGTATTTTTAGGAAAGAGCTTTAGAATTTTAGCTCCATTCAACGCGTATTCGTGAATAGAAACTGGATGAATATCCTAAAAAAATACATTTTTTTCAGAGTTGCCCGAAAGCTTTCATCAACGTGTTTTTCGGATACGTTAAATCCTAGAAAAAGTATCTTCCAGCGTAAAAAATTCTAAAAGTTCGCCACGATAAATTGCTTTCTGAATTTCAGCCTTCGTCTTTTTGAATTGTCAGTTTTAAAAATGCATTGAAGTTTAATGCAATTTTGACACGACAAGTCATTTTGAGTGATGTGCATAATTGAGTTGGGAAGCTTTTGTTCTAGATATAGATTAATAAAAAAGTAAACCAATTTTGCAAAAGGGATGTAAATTTCGACGTATTCAATTAGTTCGGCACAATCACGCAGATGAACTCGTACATAAATACGCAAGAGGAAGATAATCGAATGAATGTATGGTTAAATATGCGATGAATATGCATGAGACGGAAGTTTAACTTCTTAATTGACAGGTCAGAGTGCTTCTAAATACCTTCATCAGTGTTTGTCAGACACGTGCGTCTGTTTAAAATCCATTTTGACCATTTTTTTCACCATGTAGGTATTTATGATGCGGTCATGACATCATGTATGCATAGAAGGAAGTTGTAGGATTATTGCATAGTAAAACTGTTTTTTTTTGTAATTGCATGCTTGTTTGACACGTGTTATTAGGACATACACTTGTTTAACATATACAATTGTTTGTGATGGTTTCATGGTGTATGGTCAAAAGTGTTATTTTTGTGATACATATCATTTGATGGACGTATAAATTTGAATTTCGATGACACATTAATGAATGTGGCTTGGTTTATATAAAGAACGTATTTATTCATTTATTTTTATCGTTTTGTAAATATTTCATAACAACACAAATAGGATTTTATCATTTTCAAAAATTTATAAGATACCATTTCGCTGTAACATCATTGTTAGTTTTTTCGATAATCACATATTTGTCGATGATTTCTTCATTTCACTCTATGTATTATTATGGCATTTCGTAATACGACAATTCTTTTGTGAGTTTATTGATTTTTTTCTTTTGTTACAGGTAATTGTTCTCCTCTATCATTTGGTACAATGCACGATTTTCAAAAAGATAGGTACCAATATTTTTTTTTCATATTTGAACTTTTCACTTTCGTCAAACAAATATTAGATTGTAAACATGAATTTATCGTTTAACCCACTTTTTTACAAATTGATCTTTACGTGCGTAATATTGATTATTTCATCAGAACAATCGTCAATGTTAGAACGCGTCACTTTTTAATTCTGTCAAAACTTTTCGACGGTCCCAAACTCTGATAACAATTCGAACTCCTCGACTGAAACTCATCCAAATCCTCGACGAAGATATTGTTATACGAGCCCCGGCTTCCTCGAAATAATCCTTCAAAATTGGAGGGCGCGGATTTGCGTCTGTTTATGGACACGTCCTTACAAGGAGGGCCCGCTGCACCGCTCCTTCCGAAATAAATTCGGCACGTTTGCGACGCATTAAAATCCTCCTTCGAGGTCCTCTAATCCCGAATAATCTAGATCCTGCGACCGTCTTAATCCCGCGGGACAGAGGCGCGCACGGATTTGAACACGACACCCGTGTCATTAACTTCGGGCGTCGGATGGAAGCCTTCCCCCTGTTACATGCACCCCATTCTTTGCTCGCTTTACTGGGCTGGTCTAGTTGGGTATGGAGGACGTTTACCACTCTCGACTACCCCATTCTGTTCGGTTTGGAATGTCTAATTATAAACGCTTCCGCATAGTTTTTCGTCTCTCCCGAGATGTTTGTCCTTTCTATTCCGCCCTCGATGGTGGACTTTTTAGAATTTGAATACGAACGATTTCGACGAGAATCTGCATATGAGTGATTCTAATGCTGATTGTTAATCAAATACGGTTCTCGTACTTTTATTTTAAAATGAGGTCTTGAATGTTGGATAAAAAAGTTCGTTGAGTGTCTTGAACGAAGTGATAATGTATGTGAGAGCATGTTGCGAAATTTTCATACAAAGTTCACGGATTCTATTTAGCGGACCATACTAGCGTTTTAAACTTGAACTATGCGACAGCTAAACTTTCTCACTAACAACATCTTTATTATTCGTCCCCGCGAAAATAAGCGAAGTTCTAAGTACGCAATCCCACCTAAGAGCCGAGTCCCAGAAGGTTTACGTTCATCCCGCCGTTGCGAACATTCGCAAAAATCCCTTAGTTTCAATCGACTTTCTCTATTTCGGACTCGAATTATATTCCATTGTGAGGACAAATTGATCTAAATTAGATCAGGGATCGAGTGAACGCTGCATCGGCAACCAATTTACATACTTTGCATGGAACAGTATCCGTGTTATTATATCTACAGAATACTAGTTGGCTGGAACAAAGGTCCTTTGTTACCTGTTTTGATTGGATTATTTAATTTCGTTCCTTTCGCGAATTTCTGTATTCCGAACGCGATGTTGGTCCCGTGCAAAAGCGAGTCGTTCGATGTTTGTTATCCGAAAACGAAACTCGTATTTTCCTTAATCGATTCTTAAAGGCTAACTTTGTACGGAATCGCGTGTCTCGGATACGCCGGCGAAATTTCGGGCTTAATCGTGATTTTGACCCGCGTTTGCTTTTCGCGTGAAATTTAACGAAAATCGTTACGGGTCGTCGGTGTATAGTGGAAAAATAAAAATCGGACATGTTTTCTTTCCTGCGTGAAGCGAAGCTAATTTTTGCTAATTTATTTTCATAGTTAATTGGTTGCTGTTTTCATATTCGAATGCTCCGAACGTACAGGCTCTGCATTATTCATTGTCCATTATATTGGCTTATTCAAATATTAGAGCTCTGATGCAATAGAATTACCACAAATAATCTTGATTAGTTATACACGGTGAATTTGGCGTGAATCATGTTGAATTTTGCTTTAGTGAGTTTTTGATTGTTTAAGCGAAATATTTCATTTTGAATTAAATTGTTCATTTATGATAGATAATTGTTTTCAAAATAAATTTTGAATTGATTTTTTTATTTTCGAAAAATCGCTGGAGTTTATCCTTATTATTATTTTTATATAATAAACAATGAAACAATTTATACCCCGATTGTCCAATATTTTTCAATTGGACATCTTTGTGCAATTACTTTTATTTTTAACTGTTATTTATAATTATGCTCATTTTCGTTATCTCTATTTAATCGATATAATTTTTTATTTACACTACCGTTCGTCTGAACTAATTTACTTTTAACACCCCAATTAACCAGAAAATTATACGTAGCAATTTATCAAATATTCCGTAAGCAGCGTAACACACTCGATTATATTCATACGCGCATAATTTGCCGTTCCGCTGGGACCACTACGAAAAGGTTGAACGCCGCTCAAACTAGTACCTGAAAGCCTCAAAATTCACCAATCTTGCCCCGCGAATAATAGATGAGGCAGCCGAAAATGAAAGTTAGCGCAATTTAGACCAATTTGGCGCGGTTATGTCATTGTGCTCCGTTAGAGTTCTCTTTCGCAATGCAGGAATCCGTAAGTACACGGTTGTCGAGCTAATCGCACATAGAACCGCAATTCAACAGTCCCTACATGGCAAAGTAACCCCGATGCTTTCATTTTTGTCGGCTGTCGGTTGCGGCTAGTTGCGGATCGAGGTTTGTTTAGTTAGGAGCTTCAGAAACTGTTGGAGCGATATGGGTTTTATACAGTGTTTACCTACATTTCGTCGGTGCGTTTGAATCTTTCATAATTGATGATTTTCACGAGAGTATGTTACATGGAAATGTCCATCGTTTTGTTGGTTAGGAATCAGTAATTTTTTAATGAAATAGACTTTCGTCTTGAGACTTTATCGCGCGTTCTATTTATGCATTATTAAAAGTTTCCTGTCCTGCACAATTGATATTCGGTTCGGTCTATTAGCGGCGTCCTGTTACAATATTCACGATCTTATAACGGTGGTTGATGAATGTTTCATATGTATATTTCACAATAGGTGTCCTCGGCCATTGTTCAGTTTCATTCAGGAACGCTGAATGAATTCGAAACGCCCGCGCTTATCGAACTCATTTTATTCAATCGTCCGTAATTGTTATGAATATGCAGCGTGCAAAATGGCCAAAGGCGCGTTCGCTGTGCTTCCTTCTTGCCGAGCTTGATAATTGATCGTTTTTCAATAGTGACGGCTGTTCTTGTATTATGAATAGAATATAAATATAATATTCAAGATGTTCATTGGAAATGGCCATTTAGGATTATTTATCATTCTTTAACAGATAGTTTAAAATTATGAACTAATATTTTGAATACGTGTGTTGTGATATTTTGAAATTAATGACCGCATCATGAATCAGAAATAAAATTACAAACTAATATTTTGAATACGTGTGTAATGATATTTTGAAATCAATGCATCACGAATCATAAAAAAAAAACATGTCGAATAAAAAAGATATTAGATACGTTCGACATGTTGATAAAAGTCGTGGTGAATCAAAATAAATAATTAAACGAATGTACACGCGATATGCAGATCAAATAAGCAATACCATAAAAACGTCCCAATCGACATTCATTTGCTATAAAAATCAACCCAAATATACATTTCGAAACTAATATTCGTTCAACATACATTACTAAACTCATCCTACCACCGATACGTCTAAAATTGGTAAAGCATTTGCGCCTGTCCCAAATTAGACGTTCACCATATGGCTCCGCCGTACAGACACCTAGGTATATGCCACCACTCAAGGGTCATCAAAAGGAATGATCTTATCGATTCAAGTATATTTTCCGACGCCTCTATTAGCATATAGATAGACTTCTCGATTGTTAACCGGCTCTCGAGCACAGGACGCAGATGGCCCCCGTAATAATAATCGCTCCGGTTAATCGGAAATTAATTTCGGAGCTCATTGTTGTACGCACACGCCGTTGACGACTTCGAAATTGGCTTTGAACGTATCGCAGTTAGATGCTTGGTTAGTTAGTTGGATGATTGGTTGTTTAGTTAGTTGGCTGCACCTGTATCGGTTCGATTCCGTTAACACTTTGACGGGCACCTTCCGTTAACACTTTGATACCGTCTAGCTTCGCGAGCGTCGGTCGGAGGTCGCCGACAGTCACGATTCCCTTTAACGGTGTAAAGTTTTAATTTAACCCCTGACTCTTCGAGGATCGTGAATACGCGAGGATCGTTGAGTTTTCACCCCGTTGAGATCTGTAATTAGTGTGATTATTTGCTAGATTGTGTTGCTTTTTCGTTAAGTTTTGATTTTATGAGGGTTTTTTAAGGGACATGAATTATTTATTGTTTTTTATATTTATTTTTTTTCAAACAATTCTACTAAATAATAGTTTAGATAAACTTAATGTGTTTTTCAATGGCATAAAAAACTTCTGTCTATATGTTATTTTCATTTGAAAACGTTCGGATTTTCTTTCGGTTCTTATTGCTTTTTATACAAACGGAATATAAATGCTTTCAATTTTTATTGGTTAAATCCGATGGAAGTTTTATGATTTTACTGCAATTGTATATCTTTAACGGGCCAAATATATATAGTAAAATACCGTTAGCTTTTTTAAATTATAAATCAATTAATAAAAAAAAAACAATGAATTAACAGTTAATGCTGGTGTTATTTTCACAATAAGCCGGATGTATTTAATTATGGTTCGATAAACTAATTTTCCGTATTCCAAATTTGTATGTTCAATATATAGCAAATGTCAATGGATGTGTTATGCATTAATTAAATATTTGTCAATTATCTGAAATTTACGCTAAAATTTTTTCGCTTTTGGTAAATAATTGCAGCGTATTATAATTTTTTTTTAAATATTTATTTCGAGCATATAAATTTGTATTCTCAAAGAAGATTAAATGATTTTAAGTTAATCTTCTGATATATTGAAACCAAAGAAAAACAATGACAAGTACCCAAATTGAAACATGTTTAAAACTTAATCCAAGTTTAAACCGAGCCCAACTTCCAAGTGCCGCTCGAAATTGACTCGATTTCGCGCTAAGAAACAAAACACGCGGTTGAGTTACAATATGTTTAACGTCGTAATTTACCCCCGCAGTCCCTAAGGGAATGCCGGGAATATCTCCGACGCACGTTCACGTATAAATTCTCATCTTTGTCGGGGCCTATTTAAAATCATAAGACGCGAAAATCAAGAGACAAACGTACACCCGTTTTGATATTACACAATTACCATGCCAACTCAGCGACTCTGTTCGCAAAGTCGTTGGAAATTTTTGGGTTAAATGAGCCACGTTTAAAATTTCATTCTCTCGGACCCAACTAGCGCAGCTATTAGTTCTCGTTAAAAGTTTAAATCAAGAACACCGGTTATAAATTACGGTTAAGAATCTCCCACTTGTTGGGCGGTCGTCGCAAATTTTCGCATAAATTTCCTCAAGGCGACTGCGGCTTTTCTCCCGTGCTCAAATTGTTTAAATTGTGTCCTATTTTGATATTTTAATTTAGAACGCGATGAATATGAAAGATTGTTTGTAATATGTTTAAACGATGTTGGAAGCGAACACGAGCGTTGTTACTTTGATATCTTTTCTATATTGAAAGACTGTGAAATATGTTCTATTATATAGTTTGTTAAAACGAGTGTGCGATCCTTTGACGTTATTGAAGCTTTAATTTTTATTGCAAAACTGACATAAAAAGTATCCAGGTAAAAATTTGTGTGTCAAAGGTCGAAACGTGATCACCAGGTGTTTTCAGCACAATGGAAACTGATGACAATGCGTCCCCGAAACCTTGTTCGTTATAGAGAATCGTCATACAGTTGAGAGTATGTAGACTTTTCGGTTTCAATAGAAACGTTCTTTCTTGTTGCCGTAAAAGAATCAAATTAATTGCATACCCATATAAAGTTGGAAACTTGAGCCACAAACGGAAACTTGTCCAGCCGGAAGAAAATGAACTGCAAAAGTGAATTGCAACTTTTTTACATAAGATGCAAACTCGATTTTGCAATTACGTCTTCTCGTTTCCCAGTATTTGTTTTTAGAGTATGTATTTATTTTTAATTATTATAAAATGTGCCTCTAGCTAAATTGATTCTGAATCTTTAAAAGAAAACGTTTTAAAATAAATATGGCATTTTCTTCTTATTTGTATTTTTCGGCAACAGTACAATTTTACATAAAACATTTAGTAATTCAGTGCTTTCTTATCTGCTTTTACAGAAAATGAAGATGTTCGCTGATAGTCTCAAAGTTTTCCTCAGTGATGCGTTTTTGTATAGGTTCCGAAAAACCATGATAAATTTCTGAGATAATTGACCAAGAAGTTGCGTCACGTCCCCGAAAAACAAATGGACATTATCGCGGCGGTTTACACAGAACGAATACAAGAACTGCAAACGACAAAAACAACAACAACAGTAAGAACAACTTCGGTCATCTCAGCGAGCCAAATTGGTTCTTATCGCACACATACGTCACATTTAGAGGGACCACGGAGGGCCACAGGGAAAAAAAAAACGGGTAACGTCTCCATACACCGAAGGCTAAACGACGGGACGTAAAACAATTTTTTGCCATTGACTCCTTTTAGGACCTCCCCATAAGCCAGAGGCTTTCAAACTTTCGAAACTAGCGAAATTTCGGGAAAATAACAGAACCTATTCAATGAAGTATAAGAATTAGAATGAACGATTATCAAAATCGTATTTATATTTCCCGGTGTTGTTTGTCGTCTGTTAATAATATTTTTTAATCCAATTTCAATATTTCTTCAAACTTCCGAAACACGTCGGTTGGAAATCGCTGCTATAGTCGTTCGAGGGTAATAAATCGACGACGTGACGAGGTTGACAAGGCAACCCAATAATAAAGGGTGCCTAAGTTCGTTAATGGACGGGGTTCCCGTTACCCCAAGGTGGGAAGGGATCGAAGCTATCCCTTCAGTCGGGCATCTGCTAGTTGAGGACATCGCTTGCAAGATGCAACGTCTCGTTTTGTATTTTTTTTTCTTTTTGGTTGAGGTATTCATTCGAATTTAGGTCTAAAAAGGGTATATCTCTATACCGAAATTGACTCGTACTATTTTTTTTTTTACGTAGGTAGAGTTTAATCTTGTCGATACGATGTTTCACTAACATTCTTGAAGTATTTCTTTAACTGTCAGAGAATGTCTATATTAATTTTGTGGTTTTTATCTATATCATATCGAAAATGTTAAGGTCATTGCTTCTTAGCATCACAATTTATTTATGTTTCGTAAAGTATTAAAATTTTGCTTAGAATAATTTCAAAAAGCTATTTTGTTTATTTCAATTTAATTTTGTAAGCGCGATTTAATGATTAAATTTATTTTCAAAAAAAAATACGGCTTCTTTTATTGCCTCAAAAATGTATTAAAACAACCCTTCTAATTAACCCGAGTTTTTATTGCTGTAACATGCACGCTTAAAAATTAACTATCAGGGATATTTCACATTTATGAACGTTGTTTCTTTTGCATAGTTTTATAGAGGAAATTGTTTTTTATGATGGCAGACTGAAAAACCCTTCGAACTCCCATATATGGAGGGCGGGCAAACTGTTATTTTATTGCACTGTCGTGCCAGGATTCGTTTCGAGTTTTCGAAAAGCACTGCTCAGAAAAAAAATCCCTACTCGTTAATTTCGGCCGAACGAATCTCGACGGCAAATGACTTTTGACAGGTCCGATTCGGTACCAAAACGAACTCGCACAAGTTCAAACCCTAAAACGACCGAGTTTTTATTACTACACATGCGCGCAAAAAACAAGCCGATCGACCCGAATCGAAAGATACCTTATAAAAATTCTAACGACGTCTGTCAAAGCCGGAAAAAAATAAAACTTTCTCACGTAAAAAAGTTTGTAACTAACAAATCGAGTGAACACTCCGCCGAGAACAGCGTCTCGATCCGATTGAAATTTTCACATCGGTTTTCGATATCTAATATATATTTCCCGAATATATTATAACAATCGTCGTACGATGAGTCGATATAATCTCGAGACGCTGAATAAATTTGGCGTGTTTGAATAAATTTCGTGTAAACTGCGCGCACGAGCCGGGGATTTTCTCTCGAATTGTTCGTATATCCTGAGTCCTGAGCGCGTAAAGTTTCGATGCGTATATTCATACGATTCCTTTGAATTTATTAATCCTCGCGTTTTGTATCGCACGAAATGAGAATTTGCGAAACTTCGTTCATTACGGCAGTCGAAACAAACGCGTTTCGCGACAGCTTTACTCTTATGTCGTTCAATTTTCGATATAACGTTATATTTGGTAATTGGAGCGTGTTTTTTCCGTCATGTATATCGGAAAATTTTGTAGGAAAAATCCACAATGACGCAAGTTTTGCCCTTGGACGAATGTAGTTATCGGAGTTATCGGGACAAACTCTGTATATTTTTCGCTCATCCATCATATATTTGGATGTGTGGGAAATCTGGAGGCTTTCAACATTTTCGGGGACGAAGTTGTGTACAGATTATCAACGTGTAACGCGAACGGGATTACGATCGATTCGAAACTCGGAAGTTTGATGTCGCTCAAACCGAGGAATATAATCGGATCGAAATTCGATTTTGTTACGGCTGGACGAAAGTACGCCGAAAAGAATTCATTTAGACGTCAAATTTTAATTGATATGAGACTGGACCGTTCAAAAAATAATAAAGCGAAAAAATAAAGGGACCTACACAATTTGTTCGCAACATTTAATTTTATAGTTTCACGTTCGAGCTCACAACGAACGGTGGGAAAATTTCGTACTCGGGTTGCTTTTAATTAAATTTAGTAAACGTCCGTTTGGATTAAATTTAATTTTGTAACATTGTGTATATATATATATTTTCATGGTTTCGCGTCGTTTTGGGGTTAGAGTGCAACGTCACATATTCACCCATCGCACGTTACACTAATTGACTGCATCCATTCGTATGAAGCATTCGTTATTTCATTCATGGTGTTTTCGAAAAAGATTTTTGACTTTGTTGTAAAATTTCATCATAATCAATATTCTTAACAAAATGGTCAATGTCATTATTCGAAAATAACTTAATATCATAACAAAATTAAAGGTGTATACTTCTAGAATTGGTTTTTCCATTAATATTTATTGAATGGCTGTTGGTTTACAAATGTCAGCGCAGTCAATAAGTTTGCATTATTAAATTCTGACTTCATACCGTATTTATATTATATATACAATCCGATATTGGCCTTTTGCAGAGTTAGGAAACTATAAATATGAAAACTTAATTAGGCTACCTTTCGATAATGACAAGCGCGCTATTTTCTCACCGTTATTGTCGACGTTTCGTATTTTACTCTTGAAGACTCAATCCAGCACGAATTCTTGAGATTCTATTTTAGTGTGCGATCTATTTTTTCCTGAATTCGAAGTAAAAGTTTCGGTTTCGCTATTCATGGAATTAACCGTGCCGAAAGTTAACTCTTTTGTGCCAGTCGGTTTGCTTTTTGGCGCACCGGAGGCGGTAAAGTACCTTTTGTATAATAAAACACGTAAGTTTTACTTTCAGCGACAGGTGGATAGTCAAAAACTAGTGAAATATAGGTCGACAAATCAATTTTTTTCAATAATCTTCCGATGTATGTGACGTTTTTATTCATTTCAGTTTTGCAATTAAAAGAAAAGTTTTTATTGATAATTTATTACCAATACGAAAATTCGAACTATTTTTTACTCAAGGATTTTTTCCGTAATTTAGTATTTGTTTTAGTGGGTTGAATATATGCGAATTTCAATCACGCAAAGCAGAGGATGAGTTTATTCATGAAAAAAGTGACCTTCATTTCCGATCGTTCTTTACGACAGCCCCTTAAGTTTAGTGGGTCAGCTCGTTACGATGTACATATTTTATGCGAACTTCGTTTCGACGGCCCATTGCGGTATTTATTCAGCCGGATTTATTGCTGATGCGAAAGCGAAAATCTTGCGACAAGGACACAAAACGAGACCCGCAATTATTTGTTATTTTGCAAAGCAATTTCTGCCCAGCGCGAGGAACAATGGGAGCGTCCGAAGAATGCCTACAGCTTGAAGTGTCATATTTAATTCACGGCGATTCCTCCTCGTTATATGTTTCAAGAGAGTCGCTGGAGTGAGAGGCGGGTTATAAAAATATTTTTTATTGTCAAAAGAACGCCGTGACTCTGTTTACTTTTAACACAATAGTAAATTATTTCTGCCCTAAGTCAAAAAGAGGAAAAGAGAAAGCGGACGCGCGGGGAACGGGCCGCCGACGAAAAGGTTTTCATTTTCATAATGGAACGAATAAATTAGGTGCGAAGGAAAATGGCCAACGGCAACACCGGCAGTGAGAGGAAACAGTCGGAAACGAAGAAAAAGCGAACAAACGTGGCCGAGACGCGATCACGCAGATGTGTGTGGAAAAGCTGGAAAAACCCGGCCCCGGGAAAGCGGATCCTCGAAGCCCCCGAAAAAAGAATGGAACTCGACGGCGAAAGCAGCGGAGAACGCCGCTGCGGAGGGGTGGGTCGTTAAAAAAATGCGACTTAAACGTGGTCGCCGGAAAGAACCAGGTGTTTCGAGACGGCCGTACTTCTTTCTTGTAGCCGCCGCTTTTTTATGTGTGTATGCGGGTGCGTAGTTAATCAAAGTGACACTTTTATATGCGCGCGCTTTCGCAATCGCGGAGGATGGGTCAGTGGTGAGATTGGTTCGCTTTTTTCTCTTGTTTATGTTATGGCTGAATTTCATAATTATATTCGGCTAAAAATTATCAAATAATTAAAATTTGTTGCGTACTGCACGATAATGTTCTAAACATAAAATAAATTTATAATTTTTTTTTATAATATACAGGTTTTTTTTACGCCAAATTAGCAATTTTTTATTTCAAAGTAACACTTTTTGTAAAATTTCAATTTCGAAAAAGTGTTGAATTCGAATTGAAAAAGTGTTAATTTGAAATGAAAAAGCGTTGCTTTGAAATGAAAAATTGCTGATTTGAAATGAAAAAGTGCTAATTTTGAATAAAAAAAAAACCTGTAAATAGCATAACATCGTCGATCCGTTCGTTTTTCACATCGTACATTTTCAATTTATCATTGCTGTAAAAAATACTAATTAAAATATATCACCCGGACGCAGGGTGTTAATTTCACATCCATTAATCGCCGGAAGCTAGTACCACCATAGTGTACACGTGCGCAAAATTGCATTTTACAACATTAAGAACCGGCAACGGCGACCTGATGAAATATGGAATCCCGTCACAATTTAACACCGCTATCGTTTCGAACCGCGTCCATTCATCATAAAACGGCCATTATTACTACGGCGATTTCGCATATAGCCCCATACGTCACGCAATACGGAACTACGATGTATATTTTCACTAAACCCCAATAACAAATAACAAAGTAGCACAATCGGGAATCTAAGTATACACCGATATGGAAATCGACATAAAATGTGCAGTTGATCCGTTCGGATCCGGATAAATCATGCCAGGCGAACTTTCGAGTGCCGTTCGCGGGCACTCACGATCATTTCTCCAGAGGATGCCAAATCTCGTCGTCTTCGTCCTTTTGGTGTCGCGGGATCTGCTGTTAGGGATATGCCTACCCCGGACACGTCCGACTGCTTTACGATCCCTGTCATGTGTATATAATTCCGGGGTCGATTATGCCCGCGGGATGTGCTGCGCCTTTTGGGTAGTCCCGGATCTGTGGATGTCGAGTGAAACATCAAAGTAGTGTCATGTGTGCTTGGTGTGTTTCCGAAAAATAGATTTTCATACGTGTTCTATTATTATTATTTTTTTTTGATGTTGAAATTTTCTAGGAATTGTGTATAGTTTAGATTTTCCTTTTATATACGTTTGTATGATTTGTTCTCGTTTGGTATGAAATGTATGAAGTAACGTAGCTTCAGCCTATAATAATACAACATATCTTTCTTATGAAGTTTTGTGATATTTAGTACATGTCGTTTATATTACAGGATTACGGTTACATGTAGGGTATTGTACGGTTTTATTGAGGTCCATTATGTGCTGTATTGTTGAAATACACGGACACATTTTTGTATCATTTATTAAATATAAAACTTTTTCGTAGTATAACATAATTATTACGTTGCGTTTTATTTTGATCGACACAGTTTTTTTAACCGAACCACTGGACGTAACTTTTTCGATGTCGAAGAATGCGAAAAAGCAAATTCGAGCATCGATCGCGTAGGAACTTTTCATTTCAGTTGGGGAAAAGTGGGCGTCGTAAAAGATACGACGCCTCCGAGCCCTTAACCTTCAACTTTTTAAGTGATTGGAATAAAACTGTTCTTTCGACAGATCGAAAAAATATATATAGGTTAATGCAGTTCCTGCGATGTATACAAACCGTTTCGAGTTACATATATATGTATGTTCTCTTCATAGTTTTAGGACTAATTGAGATTTGTTGAACCGTTGGGAATTTTTTATCTAAATCTAATGTAATCCGTCAAAGGAAACATTCGTTTTCAATGTAGCTTTTATATCGAACATACGTCTTGGATTATCCCGTTTTCGGATCACCTCGTTTCCACTCTTGTACGGAACGTTTTGTCCCTTCTAGATGTATACTAAGGGCGAGGGAGTGCTTGCGAAATTGTATTATACGCATTTAGACGTGCGCTCACAATGTAAATTTTATCACAACGTATTCTTTTGATGTGATAAATTCGACAAGAATTTGATTATGACGTTCGTTTCGCGAGAAATCGTTGAAAATTGAGCGAATTTTACTACGCCATTAAAATTATTTAATTTATATCAATCATTATCAAAGGAAGTAATTAAGTTGTGTAATTTGGAACGTTTACTTTTGGTGATAATAATACGAAACATTCTCCAAAATGAAAATTTTTTTGTTTAATTTTTTTTTACAGATAATGAATCAAAGTTGTCTCGCAAAAAGCGATCAAAATTACGGCGAATGTTTGTCTGATTTAATTACGTACATTTTTTTTAAAAGGCACATCTGAAAATAGATATCTTTTAATTAATTAATATTTTCACAGAGAATTTATTTGTAAAGTAATCGAAATCTCCGGCGGCGACAAAAAAGCTCAAAAGCTCCTTCGCATAATCCGACCCGCTTTCGCCTGTCTCGCGATCTAGGTAATTTTTTAATGCGCGCAGATACATTTTTGATGATGATGAATTAAAATCTACCTCATCCTTGTCCACCCTTGTCCTCTCAGCTACAAACAGCTTATGGGTTAAGTCGTAATGAGCTACGAGAGTTTTTTTTATAAATTTTATTTTCAAATGACGCATATTCTAGAATCAGATCATATAATGGCGTAAATAAATGACATTTTAATATGTCGTGCTGAGTATTTTTAGAGTTTTCATTCATTTTTATGAGAAATTCATGGAAATGGGTTAGGCAAATTTTATTCGAATACATTTGAATTTCATTTAAAAAATTGGTTAAACTGTTTTTTTTTTTTTTTTTTTAATGAATCGGTTATTTTGAATCTCAATTGTATGTATTCTAACTCGTTCAAGTTTTTTAAACTGGGTCTTATTTTTACAAATTTTTTGTATTTTCACTATAGGATTCCCATTGTGATTTTTAACTAGAGTGCGTGTTTTATTCCGTTATGTAACATTTCCTAGTTGAAAAGTTGAATAAAATCGTTCTAAAAGTTGTTATAGTTACTTCTCTATTTACGTGAGTAGTTAAATATTTGTTTTTTTCGAATTCTTAAGTAAAGTTATCTCTATAAACTATTTTTTTATCTTTATGATCCCGAATAGTAAAAAATCGAAAATTCTTTTTTTCCGGTCGACTTCAAAATTGTTTACATGACATCCGTCTTTCGACGAAGTCTTTCCTATTACGATCTTTTTGAAATCAAAATGTTATTCCTTTAGATCTAATTGTCAAACAAACTTTTTTTTTATAAAAATTTTACCAACATGAAAACTTGTATTGCTTTATTCAATATAGGAATTAATTAGTCCGAATATATTTTTTTCAAGATAAAATAATTTTTCAATTAATTCAATAAAATTAAAATTAGACGAGATTGTCATCATTTATACATTATTAGAACGACTTCAAAAAACAAAGCGTTCACTTTATATTGAACGGTACTATGCACATTTCCCACTATTTTCTTCGAAGGTAAATATTTTCTTCTTAAGGAAACCTCTCTGGAGCTCAGCAAGCAACACTTTCCCGGAGAGTTCGCAATAATTTGAATTTCAATCAGTTTCGCTTTTTCGTCAAACATTTATTGGAAACTTTTAGCGGTAAAATTACGCGCCGTTGAACTTAGAAGTTTCTTTTTCTCCTTCACATTGACAGAATTTGGCCAAGTTTTTTTCCCTTACTTATTCACCGTTCGATAGTTCCGCATACGGTTTTTTTCGGGTTAGAAAAAAGCGTAAAGTGGATTAAATAGGAAAAACGTAGGTGGGTTGGTATAAATGAAAATAAACCGTATTTGCGTAGAGCCTGCCATTTACCTCTTTATGCGGAACGTGTGCTTCCGACGTTTTGAAATGTAAAATAAAAAAAAAATGGTTTTCGTATATAAATTGCTCATTATTTCAGGAGTGATGCTCAAATACTGATTTTTTTCCAGGTGCAGTTATCATAATACAAATTAAATATTGTAATTATTTTCTCTCAAGTTAATTACACTAGTGATTTAACATATTTTTTGCTGGTTTATGAATCTATTTTTTCGCCTCATATTATTTGAGATTAATTGGTTAAATGAGAAAAAAAATTTCAAATTTAAAATATCTAAAAATAATGTACGTTTATTTTTGAATTTTTATATTTAAATATTTTCGTGGTTACGTGTAGATACTTTTTATGTAAACGACTTATTTACTTTTCATTTTCTTTGTAGAAATTGCTCCCAAAAAGCCCTTTTTGCGGCGAGCTTTCGCGAAATTCAAGTTAGCCAGTGGATTTGAACCTTTTCGTGACCGGAGGCAATTTTTATATATGTAAAGATGGCGTGCTCCCGAACACTCACCTGTCCGAAACCCCGATTTAGAGTTATAAGCAGATTTGCTTAGGTTTCACGGGACTATCCGAACTGGCTTTACTATCTAAAACGCAAATTGATGTATCGAACTTCTCACCGAATACCCTCAGCATCGTTGTGTGCCCTTTATAGGAATTATCGAGTTACCTATTTCTGTAAAAATACCCAAATTGTATTACAACGCTCTGCTTCACAGGAAATTGATGAGAACAGTTCGTGCAGCTATTTACAGAACGGAACAAACTTAAATGTCTTATCTGTGTTGAACCGAAAAACCTATTAAACTCCTCTGAGAATCAATATTGAAAATGAATTAATTTAATTAAAAAGTATTTTTTTAATTTTATGTCGCTAATTTAATTTCAATTTTTGTTTCAGGTGGGTGTTTGATTATTTCTACGGATGATTGCAGGACGTAAGTTTTCCCAGCTCTCACACTTCATGAATTTTAATCGTTCCATTAATCCGACGTTATGCCGACGGGATTATTATTTATATTTAAGCGTTCGTTATTTACTTTGATCCTATTGGAAATGATAAAAGGGCTTATTACACCGCACAGAAGCGCGGCAATAGGGGAAGTCGGGAGACGCGGTGGGCGGTACGAAACGCTATTAAAGCTAACAAACTTAACCGTAGATAATCTTAATAAAGTCATAACTCGAAAACGTAAAGTTTGTTCGGCGAAAACGCTCGGAACGAAAGAAAATTCAATTCGAGACCGCCAAACTCCCCTTAGTTAATAGACTATTGAAATTTTATAAGCACACAGAGTGCGAGCGCGGTTCAAAATACAAACTCATTAATGCAGACTTTGCATAAGGCCAGAGGTTATCCGCGCAGGCTTCTCTCCCTCTTATTATGTGTGTTATTCTTCGCTTTGTTCGCAGACGCACTGTGGCTCGTTCATTTGCCGAAAACTATTCGTTAACTTTTAACACACGACTACCCTATTACTATGAGCCGCTCGAGTACAGCAAACTTCATTTAATAATAATAATTTCAGCACGTGGGAAGGCCGTGTTTTAATATTTCTTCTGAGTGGGTTTCGGAGAATTATCGTCGAGTGCTTTATCTGCCAACTAGATATTGTATTATATAATAGTTGTAGGGAACAGTATAAGTTTGGTTGAATTACTTTTCATTAGATTACATTAATTGGATTCTTTCCCATGCGTAACTAAAAACTAAATTTAAGTTTAATGATTAATTCATTAGATTTTGTTTTTTTTTTTCTTTTCGTTATTATATCAATGGTTTTTGTTTATTTATTTATGTAATTTTCCCGATGTTATCATTTTTTTAATGCGATATTTTTATTTGATTCTTTATCAAAATATTGAAGTGTTAATTGCTTTTTATAACGAAAAAATGTTCAGTTAAAAAACTATATAAACTTGGATACTATTTAAATGGATAGAATTTAAATACGATTTTGGTCAGAATTTTTATCCCATTTATCAGAATTTATTTGACATTGGTCAGAATTTTAATC
>JAOXNN020000053.1:1958240-1998219 GCA_028571205.2 Hydropsyche betteni | reverse complement strand
ATAGAAAATAATATTTAAAAAAAGTTGAAAACCACTGACAGTACTTAAATTCATTTTATCTTAGGTCTAATAAGTTATGCTAAATGAACACATGGATTAGACCATTTTACAAAAGCTAATATAAAAAAAAAAATAGAAAGTTTCAAAATGATTGCAATCTCTTGAAAATAAAAAAGATGAATATATTTTATCATTAATTTCTTTTTTCGAAATTTCGAAGTATAAAGGAAGCGTAATCGTGCATTGACTAGCGAACTCGGATCTATTTGAGGATGCAATGTTAGCGTCTGTGGTCGGTAATGTGTTAAGTTCAGCAAACGAATTTCAATTTGAATATCGGTTTAGGGGGAGACGTTCAGCGATCTGGCCATAGACGAAATGACCGACTTCATAAGGAAAATAGAAAGAGAACAAAAGAGCAGGAAACACATGAGGAGGATGTCGCGCAGTCCTTACGATTTCGAATATGCCAAAAGCCGAGACAAAGAAATCAGTCCGAAGAAAGGGAAGTCATGCGGTGAGTTTCGTTATATGAGTAACATACGTAACCAATTGTGATTTGAAACATTCTTTATGTGATTCAATTTTTTTTTTGAGTTATTTGGAGTATATGTCTAAATCGTTTTTCTTATTTAGGAGTTACGTGTGAAGTTGCACGTATCGACGAAGAAATAGCAATGTTGGATAAGGCTAAATCATGGGCGGACGACGCCATGACTGATTTGAACCCTGAAGCTGGATTGGGCGATACAGACACTGGAAGAACACCTTTGCATAAAGCCGCCGCTAAAGGATTTATGAACGTGAGTTAAACTATCCATTCTGTTTTGGTATTGTTCAGATTTTATCATGGAATGGTTTTTTTTTTATTCAGCTGATGGAAGTGCTCGTAACGCAATGCTACGTTGATCTCGATGCTGAAGACAACGAAGGTTGGACCCCTCTTCATTTAGCTGCATTTCACGGCCAGAAAGATGCGGCTGCATTCTTAATAACTTGGGGAGCATCGCCTACAATCAGAAATAAAAAAGTGAGTTTTTTTTCAATATTGAAACTACTGATATAGAGAATCGTTAAGGATTTAAAATGTGATTGAATCCGTTTTTGATTTTTCAGGGTCATACGTGTATCGAAGTCGCTACTGAAGTTATGGGACAACATATTTCTTGGCAGGTTAAACTTAAAGGAAGAAATAGACTGTCGGCGTTGCCCAACGAAGTCAACATAGCGAACAAACGCCGAGAACTCAAAAACAAGATCAAAGCATTCATCTTGGCTTCGACCAGTAATTTATTTTCATATTTGTATTGGATTATTTCGATTTGTATTGATTGCTTATCATATAGGAATTTTGACAATTTCAGAAACTGATAAAAATAATTCAGATTACTCATCAGCTGATAGCGACAACAATTCAGAAATTAGTAACAAAACCAGTATGTTTTGATTTATATTTTGATTTTTTATCATATTTTCTTTATATATAAATAAATTTCGATTTTCAGAACCTATAGTGCCAAATAAATTACCCGAATACTCACCAGTAGAAGTACAAAACCAAGAGTCTCCTAAAAAATCAGGTATCTAGACATAAAATTTCTATGAAAGTTTAATCATTTTTATATACATTTGAAAATTGAAAATATTTCATACAAATCATTTTGAAAAACGTTTTTATTATTTTAGAAGAAATTGCCGTTGATAATAGATCTACCGAAATTGAAGTTCCTTCAGAATCAGTAACGAAACCTGAGTATGTATATTATTAACCATCGATTTGATACATTTCTATTTTTTGATTTCTAAATACCCATTTTTATCTTTTCAGAAATTCATCTGATGAAGAACCTAGAAAGAGGTGTGTAATGTTCAAATTTAAATTGAATTTTTCGTGTTAAATATTGAAATCTTGTATATGGTATAACAAAAAGATGGTGATTTAAATTTAATTTAAAAAAAATTACGGACAGATTTGAAGATAAATCACATATGTTTAATGCAATCCAAAAAATTATTCGTTCGGGAATATCAGAAGTTCAAACATAAGCCCTGGCTTAATTTTAGTATTCATATAAACGCACTTTACAGGGAAACTAATGAACGAATACTTATGTAAATTTTTCACACAGCTTATCGGATAATAACGCAGCAGCCACTGGAAATGGTTCGGCTGCGACCCCGCCCGTATCCAAATTATCGCCAGGAAACATTTTCAAGAATTTCTTCAAGTAATATTCGACAGAGTTGTGTTTTTGAGTGAACGTTTTATTTGTGTGGTTTTCTCCCCTTCGAAAAATTTGCATTTTTTCAATTTGCTTATTTAAAAATCCCGATACTAATTATTTCATCGAATTAACACACATATTAATTTAGTTTATAAGAGAGTTCATAATATTACAAAGTCAGCGGTTCTTAACTTTTTTTTCATCAAAAATCTTCAGG
This sequence comes from Hydropsyche betteni, assembly GCA_028571205.2. Lineage (NCBI taxonomy): Eukaryota > Metazoa > Arthropoda > Insecta > Trichoptera > Hydropsychidae > Hydropsyche > Hydropsyche betteni. The sequence continues at coordinate 1,995,777 of JAOXNN020000053.1, read as the reverse complement.
TTTCTTAACGATGCAGTTTAAAATATGAATAATAAGTTAAGAACCTTTGTCTTAACCTTTTGCACACCGTGTCGAGTCACATTCAATTTTTTTTTTCGAAATTTTAAAGAGCACCATACCTTCATGCTCTATAAAATTTGATCAAGAATATAATTTAAACCCTCAGAAATCGATTTTCATTGTCTCTGCCGTGATAATGAAAAATATAAACTACTACGTAAAATTAAAAAAAATATCCACTAATCTTCAAGGTAATGTACCTTGTATATTCCGACAGGCTACAGTTCGATCGAAACATGAAATTTATTAGCTTTTTTCTTTATATATTTATGTAAATTAAGTGTTTTAACTCTCAAAAAGGTATTTTTGCATCTATAACCCTAAATATGTCTGAAATTAACATTCAGTTTGCATCCAGGAGATTGTTTTAAAAAGTACCATACGTTAATTAATTTTAAAAATTAAATTTTTTTAAAAATATGAAATTTAATAAGAAATAACTTAAAAAAGAGTTTTTAATTTGATATTTATTTTTTACTGAAAAATTCATAATTTTAAAAAATGCTTAAAAAATCCACAGAGTTGCGGAAAATTCTCAAGAGTGCAAACGGTTAAATAGATTGGCTAGTTTTTACTTAGAATTTTTCGATAAACATTACGAAAAGAATGATTCTGCATTGATCTCGCATGTTGTTAATTTTGTGAATTCTAAGATTATTTCCATGCAAGGTTTTGTCATGCTTTTCATAATACAGGTATTTCTTGGTTTTGTTATTGTAAAACACGCCTGTAATGAATGTTGTATTGAACTGAAATTGCAAAAGTATGCTCAAACCTTCACTGCAACCGTCGATCTTCCGAATCTCGATCTAAATACAATCATAACATCTTTCGATTGCAGATCGTTTGTTCCGCCGACGCGCGACGAAGAAAGCGTCGCCCAAAGGAAGCTTCACGCGAGACGCGCACGCGAAGCCCGACGATCGACCCAAGGCATATCGCTGGAGGAGATTCAAAACGCGGAAATGCTCATCAGGAAAAATACGCCGAGCGCAAACACGAACGACGCCGCTCAACCGAACTCGGCTGAAAAACCTTCGGAGAACAGTTCTAATGCAAACAACAAAGTCGCCGGCTCCGATCAGGCACCGAAAACTGTAAGCATTTTTTGATCGAAGTTACCTCTTTGGGAATCTGAAAATATTTTTTAAGACTCGTGATTTACTTAAGGGGTTTTTTTACTTTTCGACCGATTCTTAATTAAGGCGACGTTGCGTTGATTTTTCGTTATTGTGTTTTCTGAACATGAATAAACAATATCAGCGTTCGCAGGTTATTATGTTTTTAATCGTTTCATAATTATATAGTATTTTTAAGTTTACAAACCCCTTTACTAGTTTTTATTGGGTTTAGGCTTTTTACCGATTTATATGGTTCCTGATTTTTTTGATACTTTGTGATTATTTTGTACAAAACTCGCTCCATTTTATAGACCCTTCATTTTTATATAACACTTACAAACTATGCTTCTTTTTTGTCATAATACTTTTTCTATAGCTTGATAGCAAAATGGAAGTGGCTTTACGCAATCTTTTATTTTTTTTAATAAAATAATGTTTCGATTTCGATTCCGCTCATTTTTTTTCCATATGGTTTAAAAACCGTCTACGATTTGTACAGTAAATCGGGGATTTGTCGATTCTTTTCAAATAAAAAATCCCCATATATAAATAATCTATGTACATAATGCTTTCTATTGAAGTTTTAACACAAAGTTTTATTTGACAAAATAACTTACATACATCACCAACCATCAGTTCGAATTATCTGTCCTTGGTCCAGGGTGGGCGTTTTTTTCTATTTTTTAATTTGTATAATCGGAACGATGAATGTGTTTATTAAACTATAAATGACAACGATGGCATTGGATTGACGTAGGCTGGCACAGTGGAAGAAATAAACGTGGCCGTTACCCTCCCGCTCAACTCCAACAGTGCCCCGAGCACTGACCATAACAACATATCCACAACGGCCACGATTGCAACGAGTGGCTCAGAACGTCGTCCATCGTGGAGATTAAGGCTCGACCCTGGCTGCAAGGTCAAAATCCAAATCATCAGCCTGGCACATGTCACCATTTATATATACATCCGGAATATATATATTATATATACGCTTCTGTTGATTTGCATGCGTACTCACGTTATAGATTTGGTTATGCGATGTCGGCTGTATCTTTTTTGAAACGTTCTATACGTGCGTTAGAGTGGTGTTTTTTTGGAAATTTTGTGATGTCGAAAAGACCGATTTGACTGCTGGTCTGATCGCGTTTGAAAATTAGACGGTGATGCGGCGGTTTCGGTTCTAGTGGATCTATGCGAAATATGGTGCAATGTTTTAAATGAATGTTGTTTAGTATCCGAACTCTGAAAATGTATTTATTACGGATAATAAAAAGGAATTGATTATTAGGAAGTATAGGTATTATAAAAAGGCTACTATTTAAATGGTCAGAATTTGAATACGATTTTGGTCAGAATTTTTATCCCATTTATCAGAATTTATTTGACATTGGTCAGAATTTTAATCAAAAAGGTCAGAATAAATATCGAATGATCAGAATTTTAACTGGTTTTATCAGAATTTATATTAAACGATCAGCATAACATTAAGAACCCCAACCTAACCTAACCTATTCTGACTTTTTCGTTATTGAATTCTTACCATTTATTATTTTATTCCGACAATTCTTCGTTTTATTTTGACCGTTTTCGATTAAAATTCTGACCATTTAATTTTTCGCCCATAAATTTTCATACTATTCACCGTATTCATTTTAATAATTTTTCCATCTCCCACATGTTTAAATTTTTGTTTTTCCAAGCACCACTCAAATACATGACATATCCGTACTTCGTCCACACACCTCGACATTTCAATACAATCGCCTCTCGCCGCTCGCCCTTCTCATACAAATTTTCACCTTCAAAAAAAACCTCAACCACGAACCACCTTCCAAGGACAACACAATCATATCAACCGACCACGTCTCCCCAATTCCACCACAGCCCGCCGGACACTGAATAATTCACCTTCGTTGCGGCAGAGCCTCGCCAGCCGCGGTCCGAACGACCTCGTCTCGGAATCAATATAAAATGCGTTGTGCTCTTAACAATTTCTGGCCCGGAATGGCCGCTGCGGGTCCAGTTGGCGGGTCCATTCTCACATTACTGATACATTAAGGGAGGTCGCGATGGCCCTCGGCCCGTCTCCGCGGACGCATAAACCCTTGAGTGGTTTTTGCCGCCGCTCCTTTTTATTTTGTGCCGTTTTTACTTGTTTCGCTGCCCCGCAATGGTTCACCTCTTGCGCACATCCGCCCTCTTCGGCTCCGGATCGCTCTTACGGCCGTTTTCGATTGATAACGCCGACCTTAAAGCGGCGATTGGATCTTCCACTTTCGCCTTTTGTTTTTATCGCTTTTAGGTTGTTCGATTTTTTTTTTTTTTTTGAATCGTTCTCGATTCGTTAGATTTTTTTTATTATTGTCGAGCGTGGGATGTTGTAGCGTTTGAGACGTGACGTAAGTTGGGTAGTTTCAATTTCGTTGTTATCTCGGTCTTTTTATAGAATCGAGCGAAACGAATGTACGTATTTGAAATAGTTTTTCAACGTATTATATTACAAAAACAAATAGAACCTTTTTATTATTATTATTATTATTATTATTTACTAGTAAGTAGGCTCGATGTTAATAACATCGGCTGTGGATTTGTAAAGAAACGGAAAACGATAAAATGTGAAAACCCGATTGTGTGAATCCGAAATCAGTACCCGATTTGAATATTTAATAATTAATTAATAAAATAAAAAATAGTTCATTTGTTATTTGTTTGTGACATATAGACAAAGCCAGTACTTAGTACGTAATAAGCATCATATTATAGACGTTAACTGTATACGCATAAAGACCATATTACTATACAAATTCGCGAGCGTCATCGAACAGACATACATACGAACACACGGAAATCCTCTATAATATATATATAGGGGATCTTTCCAAGTATTGATTCAATTTGACATCACTAATTGGTTCGATTGAGACCGTGGAAAAATCGTTAAACTAAATTTATTCGACTTTTATTCCCATCAATCGTACACGAATCGGTGATTCGTTCAATTCTGTCCCGCCTGTCAAATTTTATCCGTGTGTTTAATTCATGTAATAAAACTGTTGTTTATTCTCCGCGTCCGAATTGCCCGCATCCCAATTGACCTGGAGCGCTTTACGGGGTCGAGAATACGACCGCTTTAATAATGCATGTACTTCACCCAGATGTGATGAATTTAATACGTGTGCATTTGTTGCATCTGTCAGTATGATTCACCGGTTTTCGTTCCCCGTTCGTGTTTGGCCGTTGTCGTCTAATTTGATAATATCGTCTTGCTGCCGGTCATCGCGCTGTGTAAGCTGAACGTTCGAAACTCCGGCGGTGTGGCCGTTAAATTTTTGATACAAAACAGTAACATCCGATTTTATTAAAGCGTTCAATTTTATATAATATCGTAAAGAAGTTTTCGCGTTGCCAACAAAGCTATTTTCCGCAGGCGAGTTCGCTCTCGTGTAGCGATTTTCCGGTTCCAATTAACCTCGGAAAGTTAAGACCGTCTTATAAGTACTTTGAGAAAACTTTCATACACTCTGTATTGCGAATTTGACAACGTTCTCTTTTTAGTACTTTGCGACTACATTCATCTCAATTTCGGCTTCAATATTAATTTGATTCATGTGCCCGAAACTGAGATTCTGGAGTATCCCACTCAATCTATTTTTTATGACTTTTCCCTTAATCGAGGCCGCCCGCTTTTGCGCACAATTTTCTTCTTTATGTTTATAAAATAATACATAAAGTGTCCCGAAATTTATCGCCTAGGCAATCCATCCTACATTATTTGCTGACATTCTCTTTCTCTGACTGTTTTCTTCAAAGCAAAGATATTTGACGATGCATAGAGGAATATGTGAAATATTAAGTACGCCGCTATAGCGTTATTGTGGTAGCCTTGAAAATGAGTTTTCCGGAAAGACTAAAAATAAAGAAAAAATTGTTTCCGTACTAATGGTCCTCTTTCAGCACATCCTTTCTCCCGAAACTCCTTTGTAGGCGCCACATAATGAGGTTAAGCTGAAAAAAGTGTAATATATCGTCCTCTGAGATATGCCATACAATGTAATTCAGATTGTCAAAAGTAACGTGATATATTGCGAGTTTTCTAATATAAGCATTACTGCGTAATGACTAATGGGATCTTTTATTTCGCCAGTGTACATTATTTATATTCGAAGTTTCGCGTGGCTTGCGACGTTACATATTTAAACATATCTAAATATTTTAATATACGAAAATAAAGTTTGGAATTTTCTTTATATTTAAAAAAAAAAAAGAGAAAACGTAACGTCTACGTGCGCTCAGGGAATTTCATTTTCTTTCGTATCTCGTAAAATGAGTGCGTGTAAAACCACAATTGCATTTTTAAAGCAGCCCAAAGAAAGTTTGGAAGAAAATGTTAAAAGCTTACACGTCTTACTTTTTACTAGTTAATTTATTTAACCATCGTGTTTCATTGAGTGGATTAGAGATAAACTATATAATTCACACGTACCTTAATCTCTTTAATTTCTAGTTTATTCTGCAAAGTACATCGATATTGGAGAATAAAATTCGTTCCAGAATTGCTAATCATACCACAGACTTCTAATAAGTAAAAGTACTTAATTGTGTAAATTTTTATTTGCGAAGTTGACGAACTTTCTAGACATTAGATTATATCTATAGCTGAAAGTTCGGCAGTTTTCGAAAATTCGCATTTGACATTCCCCTCAATAATCGTTTCGTACTATAAATTTTTATGATCTTTTATTTGTAAATTATTTTCGAAACATCCAATGCAGCAAAGTTCCGGCTTACTTTTGGTACTGGCTAGCTTTTCAGGTCGGCTGAAAGCCGCGAGAGAAGAACTAATTCCCAAGCCACTCGAGTCTTCTTTCATATAAATTCGAGATCTTTACGAGCGTGTTGGGTGCACTTTTTTATTATATATTATATCGTATTCCCGTATTTAGGCCAATTCTTTTCGGTATTCCTCGACCTGGAATTTTTTTATGGATCCCGAATAAAATTTATCGTGTGCCGTTCGTTTAGCCCGGCGCTAATTTCGTCCAATTTGTTTATATCCCTTCGGAGGTAATATTTTCATAGCGGCGCGCATTACTCATATTTATGCTGAATATATTTCACATTGAAATTTTCAATCCGCGTCGAGGGTGGGACCAGGCGGAAAAGCGAAAAAATATAGCTTAAAAATTTAACGTATTTTCGCACGTTTGTTTGCTTTCGTATGTATTTTTTTCCTCGCCGCGGTAAACAATACGTTCTACGTCAGCTTTTTCGGCCATTTTCGGACCGGTGTGTCGACAATATGAAATCCGACTAAAGGTAACAAATCAAAACGTTAAGATTTTCCGGTGGAAAATGGTGAGGATTTACGAATAAGCAGCTTCTGCGTAACACTGAAACATTAAATAAACATTATTTATATTGTCACTGAAAAAATTCAACGCAAAGCTTACTTCCAGTTAAATCTAAACAATATTATATACAACAACTTTAATGCGCGTATTATTATATTCTATGAATCTTAAATATAAAATTTTTTTTCTCATTCGACCATTTTCCTACGCGCCGCATGAAAATGCAAATCTAGAATTTATTTTATCAAAGTGAAAAATTCATATTCATGATATCAATCGGAAAATTTCCATATCAAAATGTTTAAATGTACGATTTATTACGCTATTGCGCTTATCGAAACGACACGCGTTATTAAGTTGCAAGTGTGTACACAACGAGAGCGGCTCCCCTCAAACAAAATGAGCCAAATCAACAGAAATGTTGAAAAATTCATGCGTTTTTCATTTTATTTTCGTCGACGCCGTTTTTCATACAAAACAAAGCGACGGTGGAACTCTTTTTTTTCCACCCGACCAACGTGTGTGTACGTATCACGTACTACGTGCAGCACGTGCGGCTTTCGTAAATAATTAGGGTCATACAAGCGGTTTTCGCGAACGTATCGCAACTTGTTTAAATGCAAATGAGTCTTGTGTATATGTGTGTAGTGCGGATTCGTATCTTTTTGGTGTTTTTCGGTTTAATTCCATTGGCGCATCGTGTACCGCATAGGTGTTTAACTTTGAGCCCTCTGACGCATGTAGATGATAAAATTATAAATCAAAATTTTTGAATTACACATATTTTTTTATTAAAACCGTTTCGAATATGTATTTGAATAATTCTATGGAGTGAAAGCAATTTTTTTTTATACTAAAGTTCAAGTCTCGGGTCTTATTTATTTTTTCCAAGATGTTTATTATTTATAAAAGGCGTGACTTTCGACCGTGTGGTCCGTTTAGTTATGCAGATTTGCTCAATAGATAATAACGAACGTTTGACCCGCTCGGTGTGCAGTCGTCTTTGTTACATCCAAAGTCACGACTTGTTCATTTTTTTATACCCACAATCTTTTATGCGACCAATAATACTCTCCGAAACGCAAATTCATCCAAAAAACAAAATCGATCCCGCGAAAAGCACGCATCGATTGAATTTTTACGCCGCAGTACATCTCCGGACGCGTTCGTCCGTCTTAAAACTTTAAAAGCTCCCTGAGTGCTTTCGGTAATTCGAGTGCCGGTCCAAAGTTTCGAGCTGTCCGTAATTTCGCGGAACGATCGCACCGGTGCCTTCGGTCCCCGTAAAAAGTTGCGCACGTCCGTTGTTGTACTTGCGTGTACACAGGCGCTAAATTCATTACCACGTAATTGTTATGGCGCGAAACTATAACGGTATGCTTCGGCGGTCGGCCAATCTTGTTACTAGGCCTGCGTTTCTGTTTCGTCGTAAAGGACGTCTTCTGTGCCCCCCCCGAGGACGGGCTTCGTTAATCGAATTTTAATGGGCCGCCATATTTTCGGTATTAAAAATTAGCGATTCGAAGTTTTCGGCGGCCGATCAAATTGGATTAAATGAACTCTTTGTCGCGCGCTAATGGCCGTCGCTTCGTGTCGCGCGTTGTTTTAATCTAGCTTTCGGTGCTACTTTGATATTCTTAGTATGCTTTGATCATTCAGCGTTTTCTATGAATTAGTAATTTGAGTTATTATTCGAAAATAGTACCGAAAATCGAATTTCATTTTCAAATCGATAGTTTATTACGAACGATTTGACATCTGATTTGAATAGTTAAGAACCTTGTATATATTAAAATGAATATTTAATAATTTCATTCATAAAATAAGTTTTTGACAATTTTATTGCGATCGTAAAGTGGACAGTGAGGGCGCAGTCTGCTCAGTCTCTGCTTCGTCTGCCTCACTGGTTATCATTGCGATATGCTTACTGGACAACGACTGGAGTCTGACAGAATCATTTACCGATTACTTAACAGTTTTTCCTGTTGGCACGAGACGAAATTATTTTTTATTATCCCTGCTCTTTATCAAAGCATAGAGGGCACACATGATAAGTAATCGACCAGACTGTCAAAGCTAGTTGATGAGATTTTTCCCTTGCAGTGAACATTTTAAGGTTGATAATGATGATTATATATATATTATTATTAGTAGTTTTTATGGCAATCAAAAATGTTATTTCACATTTTATTATGAATATGAATACTTGAGCGCAATACGACTTACGGCCGAGTTCGCCCTTGGGTCCGTTGAATGTTTCACTTTCGGTGGGCGGAAAAACCGCCCGTCGAACTTTGAATAATAGATGGTCAAAACACCCCTTCGCCCGTCCTTTGCCGCCGGTCGTGTGGAAAAGCGCGGATTCGAAGGTGAAACGCTCGTAAATAAACAAAGCGTTTGTTCACGCGCATATGAGAACGCCCACGCGCGAGAAAAAAACAAAGGGACGTGTTTTATTGTGGAAATTCCGGATGTGGGCTATTCCTCAAAAGCCTCCAGTTATACGGTCCCACTTTACGTTTCGTGTTCGTCGCTCTTCCTGTTTATATCGAGTTTCATTCGTTTGAAACGTTTGATATTTTTTTTTACATCGTTTTTAAATCGATCTATTATAGTGTATTCTTCTATTTTTGTCGATAAAAGATTTCGTATTTCTCATTAATTGCTAATATAATGTTCACTGTGTTATATACTTTAACATGTCGCTTGATTTTGGTGATTGGTGAAAACCAGTACATTTGGTAAAACTAAACTTTTTATCAAACATAAATTCCATAATCAATTTAAAAGATCTTGTGTCCGTGCTTTATAATATTTATTGCACGTACTATTTTTCGCAATATCTTTCGAAGTCTCCGTTTCACCTAGTTTAACGGTTCTCAATCTAAGGCTAATTACTCCCAAAAGCGTAATTCCGTTTGATTTATATCGGGTAGAGAAACTTTATAAATAAATACGCTAACTTAAAGAATATCGCCGCGGCGTACTCGCGGAATATTTGATCAGAACCGACCCTCAAGTTTGTACGGTTCCCCTTATTAATTTTTTTCCCCGTTAACATAAAGCGAAAATCACGCGAAACATCTATAACGCACTTACACTCTACACGAAATTTCGATATTGTATGAAATATTAATTCTAACGAATTTACGCACATTCACTAAATGACATTTCGTGTTAAACTCGACTTTTCCGTTTCCGTGTCGTAAATCGTTAATGCGCCGCCAATTTTCACGAGTTCGGCCGTTATTATATTTTATAGGCGATAAAGCGTTAATGATTTTTAAACTTCGCAGCCTCGTTTGTAAATGCGAATCGTTAACAACGTGAGTATACAGCAACTAAATGTATAATGAAGCCTCGTGTTCGTGATGAGATTTTCGATCGAGCCACAGAATAAGGTCGAAACGACATGATCTCTACATGTGTTTGATTTTAGGCAATGTTATTTTAAGGGGTTTCGAAACTTGAGTCGAAGTTTTGAAGGTCAAAGTTTAAGTTCAGGGATAGAAATATTTAAAGGGTTATAATATTAATCCGTTTCGGTTGAAAGTTTCGGATTTGGGATTGATTTTGTGTTGAAAAGTAATAATTTTTATATGATAGAATCAATATTGAATTTCAAAGTCTTCAGTTTTGAACTCTAATAGAAAATGTAACTATAATTCTAGTTTTGACGTTTGAAATTGTATTAGTTTATGTTAGGACATCATCAAAGAGTTACATTTACAGACCCAATAAATTTTCACCATTCTAATGCCGCAACTCCGATTCGGATGATTTTTTCCCACCGTTACGTATTTATATATATTTTTTCGGCTTAACGAACGGTCCAATCTCGCGGAAAATGGGATTTGTACCGTATCATTAGGTCGCTTCACTTTCGACCCGCCGAAAAAGAAACTCTTGCAAAATTGGCGCCGGCTTTTCTTTTTTCCGACGTGGAGACTACACACGCACGGCCGTCCGAAATTGCCAACAACAAGTCGCCTCCGCGGAAACTCCTCCTTATCTATTTGAAACAAAGCGTTTCCAGAACGGCGCGCCGAAGTGAGTAGTTTTCGCTGTAGGCTTTCACTCGTCGCTGATGCAATAAAGGAATCGATTCGGGTCGAAACTCAATTTTGGCGCCCTGTTTTAAGGGTCTCGTCCCGCCTCCGCCATTAGGGTTAAACGCGTTACGCGCGAACGCGTCAAATGGGTTCGTCGACGTGCATCTGTACTGTTCCGTCTTTTTTTTATACCAATGTGCTTTTTTAAAAGGTTTTTCTTTTTATCGAAGGGCTGTTTGTAAGGTTCTACTCGCGAGAGACGAATGTGTGATTCGGTATAGGTCGATTGCGGGGTGTTTCGATTGCGCGGTCGTGTAATTCGCTCAATGATGTTTGAATGCGTTCATTTATATTCATTTGGGTATCAAATTAAAGTAAAATGATTCTTATATATCACCAAAATAGAATACGTTGAAAAGAACATGTTGGTTGATATCGTCCATTTATATTATTTTTTTTATGTAAGGATAGCTTTATATGTGATATTTTGCTTGAGAGCCAAAATTCAGTGACGGTTCAACGAATGCATTTATTTCATTTTATTTGTTAATATCATAAAAGGTTTCGACTATATATTTTCAGCAAAATACAACATTTTTTTCGACTTACTGAACCGTATGAAAGATAGCAATATGTTAATAAATATATATACATTTTAAAAAAGCAAACTTCTGAGATAAAAGCCATCGCATCCGACGAGGTCCACTTTGAGTCAGTTGTCGATTTATTATTGCCAATATCTGGTGGTAACGCCATCAATCCGCCCCCGTTCCCGCTTTGCTCCGGAACAACATCGGCCCGTCATCGATCCGGGGTTAATAATAATTATTCGGCGAATTATAACCATCAATCAACGAAAGCTCGTTTCGTCCCGTCGAAAGTTCGCCGTTTCCGAAAACGAATTAATTATTTATCATAGCGCGCGCGGAAGTTGCGCGGGCTTCGGAAGTGCGACGACGTGATGAGGAAATTCCGCTTTTTGAAACTTGTTAACATTTTCGCATAATTCCGCGGTGGTATCCTTCAAGCTTTAGGGGATGTTCGGTCTGTGTTGTTGCGTTGAGATTTTTTGTGTTTCGATTGATTTATACTTTCATTCAGATATGATATCGATTTAAAAATAAATTCTTATTGTATGATTTATTCGTGTAAGTTTTATTTATTTTACATGTGTTTAACGTATTTATTTTTCGTTCTATTTATTTATTTACGAGGAAAAAATATTTTTCGTTTATCATCAAATGTTTGCCTTATTGTGAAATTAGCTGTTTTTCCTCGTCATACACACACTTTGTAGGGTTTTTTTTGAACCCTAAAATAAAACATATAAATCTTTTGCTTCCCGTTCTTGCCGTACCCATCCCCAAGGTATTTTTATATCCTTCAAGCCCAAAACACTCGGTGCACATTATTATAAATCATTATTGTGCTAGTCGTTATTTAAAATATCGCCGGGATATATTATAACACCCCGTCGCTAACAAAGAACAATGGCAGACTTTCGCCACTATCGGTAGTACATTTATCATGATTTCGTACATTTTTTTTCACCATATACTTTTTTCAACAATTTCGAGTATTAAATATTTTATAGAACCTTCCATTTTCATAACTAAAGCATTTTTCACGTAAAAAAAAAACCCGCCCATCGGTTTATATAAATTTGAGGCTGCCGCACCCACAAATCGTAACGAACATTGAAGTTTCCCAATTAGGATTTTCATCAATTTTTCGCGAGAAATATTGGCAGAACTCGTACGTGCTCCGGACGAATGGTGTTTCGGTACTTAAATGTGCGGATGTCGGTCTCGTTATTTATTTTGTCAATTATTCCGGAGGCCGCTACGTAATAAAATTGGATTCAAAAAGCGATCGGATCGTCATTAAATAAACTAGATACAATGTTCACGAGTTTCAGTTCTCTCTCTTGTCTGTTTATTGTCTCGACGTAGTCGCCAATTACAGCCCATTGCCTAGTTAGTCGAGAAAAAGTCTCCGAGAGACCACCGTTGTCGTTCTGCGAAAACACCTCGAGGACTTATACCACTCGACTTTGTACAATGGTTGGCTGAAAACTTCTCTTTCCTAGAATCGTGGTGCTTCAGACATCAAAAGCTTAACAGCAACGTAGAAATTCAACTCACAATTATACCTATATTTCATATATGAAATTATAAATTTTTATTATATAGTCGTGTAATTTTTTTTTTCAAAATATAATAAAATGATCAGTCGGAACATCAAAATTAATTTTTAAATCAAAACAAACCCAGTTTAATGATGACGTATTGTGTTTGTACAGATATGTATATTTTTCATTTTTCGCCGGACATATGTAAAAGATACTATCATATTTTTAACACTATGATTTTAAGCATATGGTAGCCACCTTTATAATATTTCTCGCATATAAACATCCTGGCGTATCATGTTTTCTTTCGCACCATTAACAGGAATCGTAATATAAATCAGCATGCGCTCACCTAAACAAATCCACATTTCTACAGAACAAACTGCGCACAGTCATCATCGACTTTAAACACAATTCAAACTCTACATACAGCTCGTCCATTCTTCCACTTCGACATCTAAAAAAGCAATATTTACCACCGCCTTTTTTCAATTCGAACGCTATTTATATCGTCAGCCCGGCCGCCGCGTAATCGAATGAAACGCGAGGTCGTCAATTTGCCGGCGAGTTTTGTATTATCCTAAATAAACGATTCATCCCGCCGAAGCCATTCATCAAGAACGTACCCTCTCTTTGTAGTTGATATAATACGTACGGCTGTGGGTCCTTTCAGAGGTCCGGCTAGTGTGGTGCCACATCGTCGACCGTCAAGCTCAAACGAAAGGTAATTTGATGCCGGCAGCCGGCTCTCCTTTATTGGGTACGATTGTGCCCATTGAGTGGACGGGATTTTATAATATGTATGGCCATTGTGCCTTGGGACAACCCTCGTATCGCCGAATTTTACCATTGCATATGTATGATCCGGGGATTCCGCGGCTCTTTGTTTTAACGTTAAATCACGTCTGGGAAAACACTCGTGCGTCCCGGCTATTCGCGTGTGTGGACATATAATAATAATCCGATTTAATTTCGGATTTAATAAATCCGCACGATTTGCGGTGGGGAAATGTCGGTCGGTGATGATGACTTCGAATGCCGCCGGAATGACTGTCGAAATGTTAATTAATTTAGCGCTGCGGTTAATGAACGTGTATGCGTTATCGATTCTGTGTGCGGTTTTTGTTGTGTTTTCTATTTCGGATCGTCGACGGAGTCGTTCGACGTTTGTAGACCTTCTGCAGTTGAAGCTTGTCATTTTCGAGTGTGAAGTTGAAGGCACTCGAATACAACCTCTACCTTAACTGGATTTCCAAGTTTGCCTTCGTTCGTGTCTAAACAATGCTCAACAATCGGATTTGAACTATCTCGGCTGTCAAATTTTACACTGAACTTGGATCCATACTCATTGTCAGACAGCTTAGGTATATCACTATCAGCATATTCATACATCCAATTTGATTGTTTTTAATAGTGATTCGAACAATTTGCAATTTTAATATTTTTATGGTCCATTTATCAACGAACGGTCAATTGAACCCGATAACTTTATCCAACATCTAATTTGAATTATAAAACATTGAATAATTCATAAGATTTATTCACATACTCGTACCGAAACATAGCGAGCACAAACTAACGATTCCATGAATATGCATAAAATAGAAATAACATTGTATAAATCATTATATAACTTGCGCGATTTCCACTTAGATTTTCCATCTCGTAAATATTAGCGTGCTTATATCGCAGTCGGTGATCGCTGAGCGCAGAAAATTGCGCCCCGCCTTGAACTTTTCCGACGGGAAAAAGGTCGCCGCTACGCAATAATTTATATTCATTAACACACGTGCAAAATAAACTTTGCCTTTTTTCCTTTTCTCACACTGTCGCTTTTCCTCGACAGTTTTCTTTTTGTTCGCGGCCGCGTCGCGCGTTTTCCGCTTCCGCGTAACCGATATTTCCTCGGGAAAAGCGAGATAAACTTGGACGCTAGCGGAAAACTTTCTATTTTTTGTGTTGCAGATTTATGTTAATTTCTTTCGTTCGTTCGCCCTCACCTTCGAAGAGTGGCGCTCGTTCGTGGAAACTTCGAAAATGTACCGCCCACAAGAATGTAATTTAATAAAGGCTCGATTTGCGCCGTTTCTATCAAGATTAATTCGGACGTTGACAAATCGCCGCCGACTGACTATTCTTGGGTTATTTTATTCAATATACGGGCGATTAATATTTTTTTTGCGCGACGAATTTTATAAATATTGTGCACAAACGAGCGTATCGGAATCATTTTTATGTGTTATGCTCGCTAAAGACGCCCCCGTGATTTTTTAGATACGATGAAAATCAGTTTTTTTTGCGATTTAATAAACGTTTTGTTTATTCCTTTCATGTGATTGGGTTTTCTGAATATAGATCGGGTGAAATTGGAATTTCTTTACACAGTGTCGTTCGAAAGTTTCGTCTTTTAATGTAATACTAACGTATATATCGACCGCTGCGAAAATTCTGATTTCGTATTAATATTTCGTTCGATTTGAGATAAATCGTATTTTTTCAGAATTTGCATATAAATGAAACGTGACCGCGTCTCTGACTTTTCACATCAAATCGAAACGTATACGTACATAACTTTTTTTATATTATTCGCATATATTACAATACTCTTTTTTTCCGAGGCTATATCGTTCGAAAATGTCACTTTGCGGGCGAAATACTGTTTTTCTTTTAGCCTCATTTCCACGGACGTATAAATCATTGGGCCTCCGGGTTTTTGGGTTTTGGGTTTTCTGGGTCCGCGAGTCACATTTTCGGACTATAGAACCCCTGAACACATTTCAATTTTGAAAACCGACTGCGATAAATAACCATGACGTATTTTAATAAAGCTGCGAATTTCGAAAGCATAAAGCTTTTCCTTCAACAAGTCTAGGCAATCGTCAAGGTTCATATTTTTCTTTTTTTTTTAGTTTTTCCTACCTTTCGTATAAGGCACGATCTCGTTAAGGTTGTTGCTAACGTTCCGGAAAAACCTCTGGACGATCTTCGTGTCTCCTTCCTAGAAATTGTTAAGATGTCTCTTTGGAGTTAGTTTTTCGCATCCAGACTTAATAATAGTTCGGACTTCATTTTCGTTACGGTTCGAAACTTGTGGAAACGGCAATGTGCTTTTGGAATACAAAAATTATTTCATTTAGCACATATAATTTTTTTCAAATTTGAACTGTTTTGGTTACTTTAGTGTTTATCATCATTCCTTATTCAGATGTTCAGATTATGTGGGATGTTTTATTTTAATGAATAAGGATTTTTTTCAAAAAGCTTTACGCTGATGCTTTCCGCTAATCTCATCTGCCTTAATAAATATATTATGAAAATATGAAAATATTAATGAAAATATGAAATAAAAATAAATATTTCATTAAAATTCTTACGGTATAAGGATGTTTTTTTTTTTCAAATTATTTTGACAGATTTTTATAAATAAAAAAATTTGCTAATTTGCAAAAAAATCGAAATCAGATTAATTATAATTCGAAATAAGCTCAAAGCATACTTTTTACTTTTAAAATTCATACACGTGTTCATCATTAAAAATGAAAAAAAAATCTAAAGGAATTTTTTAAAAGAAAACGGCATGCAACTTTCATCCAGAAAATGTTTGTATGTCCTAATTGTGTACGTGTACAAAATTTTCCAGGAAATCGAAACACAACCTTAAATATAAAGAGGGTGTATCGGTTTTGCGAACCCATACAAACGCATATAATTTAATTGACTCTCGTTTGTGTATAAATACATTTTTTATGGCTCCTGTTTCGCTGATTTAATTATAAGATTACGCTTAGGTGTGTATTTTTAATTGTGCCATTACGACTTCTCCTCGCCGCCATAAACGAAAAATTAAAATGAAGCATTTCGCGCAAATTATATCATTTTTTTCTTAGACGATCTCGATTTTTTTTCACCACCCCGCCAGCAAAAACTATTCGAAATTTCACGAGGAAGAAAATCGATGAACGTTCTTCTTCGACTGCGAATCGATCCGAATTTTTCTTCCGTAAGAAAAGCTCGTTATTTATGCTAAGGACCCTTTGGGATGGGGATATCGTCCCCGAGGAAAAGCTTTAGCAATCTGATTAATCGGACGTCGATTTGTTACTACCCCTTGAGGCCGCACGTGCTAAGCATTAACCGTGGATTGTTACCGGTGGATCCGGTAAATTTTACCGAAATATTATTGTTTACCCGGATCCCGGACCCTATGTGATTTCGGGGCCGTTCGGATTTTCGGATTCTGAGATCATTTCGAATTTCGTTTGAAGATCGTATCTCACTTATTGCAATTCATGAATTTTATTATTTTAGTTGTTTTTGAAGTGAAAACATTCCAATTTTTCATCTTTCAAACGAATGTTTCACATGTGATTTTTCTCAAACGTAAGGGCACTATGAATTAAAATATCAGATGTTTACTAACCTTTGACGACGATCCCGTTACTTTTTGCAGATATTTTTTTTACAGAAATTATGCCTTTGAAAAGCTTTATCCTTTGATTTTTTACATTTCATAACGAATCTCTAATGCAAAATATAGAAATCAGTGAACGTTTATCAACATTTTTTTAAAAATAATATATGTATACGTTTATAACATACGTGTTGCCATTTGATATTATATCAATCATATTTTCATTATCTATGTTTTTTTATTTTTTTCAAAATTTTAAAAACGAACATCAGATTCTAAAAATAATATCCTTTATTGAATACCATAGAAAATTTGTTAACTTCAAAAATATTGAATTTTGGTGCAAAACGATCGAATCTAAATTAAAGAACTAATATCAAAATCCTAACACATACTTTTAAATTAGCGAGAAAAATAATTACATTTTCAAATATTTTAAAATAATCCTTTACAAAATATATTATTTAATCTCGTTAAATTTGTTCGAATCGCAAATTAATCGTTAACGGTTTGTTAATTATTCAGTGTTGTAATATTTCAATTTAGTTATTTTTGTGTAATGTATATTTAAATAAAGACACATATTGAATTACTTACAAAACCATTGCCAAAAATATCTTGAAAACTCGTCTTATAGCGATTCATAACTTGTGTAAATAATATACCCACATTTTTTATAAATTTTTTCATCTCCTTTCTTAGCTCAACAGCGCCTTAAGCTTTCAACGGGGGGTTCTATTTACATCAACTCGACACACCATGGAAAACGCTTTTGACATATTTGTCTGCATTCATTATTTCAGTTTTTTGTCTCCATTCGACACCATTTAAAAATTTAAGAAAAATCCTCATTCACATCTTACTTCACGTTGTTTAATAAATTTTTAACAACTAACGTTTCTTCTTTTTTCAGGTACGTCTACGCTTTTTTCATGCAATTTTTATCGAACAATTACGTTTTCATCAAGATTGGACCCCGACGCAACATTCCTCCAGGTAATTGTCTCGTTAATAATACAATTCGTTTTCTTTTGTTCGTTATTATAACGCCACCGTTTTCACCGATTTACATTTACATTTAATTCGAAACTGACATTCGTAAAAAAATAATTCGAAATAAAAGACGGCTTATTGTATTATTTGACACGCAACCTGGCAATTTTGTATATCACAACTTCATTTCTGAAACGCTCCGTCACAAAGGGGGGCCCGAATTGTAAAACACTGTTTTTACTCGCGGCCGTAATAGATCTGGATCGTTTTTCTTTCCCGATATATAATTTGGCATGAATAAAACATTTCGCGATTATCTAGGTGCGGGAAGGTTTTTGCGCGTGTTTCAATAAATGGACTAATCCGTTTATGTGTTGTATTCGGCGCTTATGAACCTTGTTAAAACTGTGCGAGAACGGATACAACATCTGTGTTGAACAATAAGCATTACAACGTTTGCGCTGTTCGTGAAAACCTCAATCCCTTCGTACAATGTTGTATTATTGGCTTATTTTCAGAGACGTTGTAGCAAAATTATATAGCGCGACAAAGAACAAAAGTTTCTTCTCGCTAGAGTATCAAGTTAATTTCTCCGCACGAGCTTTTCTTCGACTATAAAAAAAACTCTTGTTTTCCCTCAGTGTACTGTTGTGTATTTCGCTTTATTTTATTTTCAATTGTTGGGGTAATAAGAGAATAGTTTGATAACTGTGAGTCAAGTAACAACCGTTTTATACTAAAATAAATATTTTAAAAGTTTACTACATAAAAATCTATCGGTTATATATAATACAATAATTTGTTCTCTATCGTAAAATATTGAAATTTTTTATAAATATTTTCGTAATAGTTTCAACATTCTAAAGAAGCTTGTGAAAAGGACGTGTATGTTGAGGATCGGTCACATTATTGGAAATGGCTCTTAAATATTGCGGAACAGACCTAAAGGCGACATTATTATTCGTAAACACGTCACGGGACTCCTTTGAATGGAGAAAGTGACCGTTTTTTCACTCGGCGCTTATTTGCGAACGAAAATCGGAAAGGCTTTCACCGGGCAACGACTTGACTGATGGCCGCCCAACATGAAGAAAAGGACCGGCCCCCCCTGATCCGACCCCCCCCCCCCAAGGAACTATTCATTCGGCGAGATCGCATCTGCATTCGAGGCCGTTCCCTCCCTGTAGCTTTTCTTGCGGGGAAAATGAGGCTTTTGGCCGATATTTATTCGCGTTTGTCAATTGGCCGCTGATAAATGGCCGCTCTTCGAGGCCTCTCCACTGTGCGTGTGTATAAAACGCGCTGTACAAACGAGATATATAAATACTGTTGCAGTGAATGGAAATTCGGAATCGGATAAACGAGATGTATAAATCAATGGCGCTCAGCCGATTGATATCGTATGAAAGATGTTCCGGATCGGCGGGTTTATCATTTTTGTCTTTTGCGTTTTTTCGATCGGGGTCGAATCGTCGATATCGCGAATTGGTTTTATGTTAATTTACGTACATTTATCATTTTTTATATTCGGATTTATTCTGTGATCCATAAAAGGTTAAGGACTACTTCAGAAGTAAACATTGTAATTCGAGAGCAACCGAAAAGATTAAATTCCAGTGTAATTGTTGTGTGTGCACGGTGTCAGATTAATAATTGATAATCGCGCGATCTTCATGAGATGATCTCTTTTTTGGATCATCTCATCTCCCGAAAACCGCCCTTAATGGCTATCGCATTCGAGCTTTTCCTCTTGCTTTCTAGATAGGTTAGCCGGAAGGTAGGTAGGTAGGAGAGGCTTACGTTTCACTGTAAATATTAATTATTCAAAACAAACAGGGAAAATGCCCCGACTGTTGACACAAGTGGGCTCCGGTTATCGCGCAAACGGTACACCAAATTCACAACTTTTATGCGCGTATATATTTTTTCAGGTCGTTTTCAAACTTGCCGTCCCTGATGGGGTATCTAACGCACCCCCAAATTGTCTCTCAAATTGTCCTCTTAATATTAACGTATTCTTGGAACTTTTTTTATTAGAAAATTTCATTGGAAATTCTGTTTTAAATCGTATACGAGTTGCTTTTCAAAGCATTAATCGCATTACGCGAGATTCACTCCGAAGGTTAACTTCGAAGTTAAGATTTTTGAAATATTTTCGTTCGATCGTCCCGCATTTAGTTTGTGGAAGTCGGACATGATTATCATCGCGCCACGATTAATGGTTCAAGTTTAGCTCAGCGAACTTTCGAGGTTTGCGAACGTTTATTAGTTGTTTGTTTCCTGTTCAGGCTGATTAAAATTAGTCAACGCAGCTAAATTGAAATACATTTTGGCGGGAATTCGCGATTACGGCTGCGAATTTGCGCAAAACGCCGCAACAGTTCCGGTGGCCGTTCCACGCAAATAGTATAACGATCGCTTTTGTGAGGATTTTGTGCGCCAACAATGATCGGGAGATCGTTCCGTTTCGATTATGACGTCGTTATGGTTATAGTCAATTAACCGTGTGGCTAAATGGTCGTGTGCGTGTGTTTGTATACAGTTCTTTATTAATGGCCGACGGTGGTGGTAGGTCGCGCATTGTCGGACTGGTAAATGGTTCGTGTTTCGAAGTATGTCTATACGTAGATTGTTACTATATAGGTGTCTATTAAATTGAAGGGAAAGGTGATTTGTACTATTATATGCATGTTCTCGCGTCTATTCGAACGTTCGTGTATAATTACATTGATTAGTTTTAGTATTATGGCTATTATTGTATTTAATCGTATGATTTATCCATGTATGAGATCAGATTTCTATTTGACGTTCGATCATTTTGTAGAATATTGATTACATTATATGCGACAGTAATTTGTTGTATTAAAACAGGAACGTAATGAAGCCGTTAGAAATTGCGGCTTTTCCGACATAATTATAGACTTACAGCCTCAATTTCTCATACATATTACACATAATACTCGATACACATGTATCATCAACCGACATTACATGTTTACGAAGACTTAATGCGTAATCTTATTTACGTCGAATTCGTCTAACACGTACTCGAATTCGATCAAACCTAACCGTCAAAAAAAATTCAGATTAACCAAATTTTCAAACGCGCTTCCGTAACAGGATTCGCTCGAAAATTCACATCCACAAACCCCATACACGGGATGGCACAAATTCCTCGTTTATCTGTGGCTTTTCGCAAGCGCGTGTCCCTCCACTCTAGCGCAATATAAAATATTTGCATTTCGCGTGCCGGTCGACAGAAAAGAAGTCGAAAACGACTACGGACACGCACCAGCCGCCTCTGCTAACTGCCGGCGAATTTCCTGCCAGAATGGGCTGGCCATTGCTGAAAAATTGACCGAATGCGAACGGGAACGGTTCGGAGTCATCAATCTTGGAAAGTTCAGCCCGAGCGGTGTAACTGTATACCGCTTCGATCGGCCGTTATGTTTCAATTGAACTTTTCCGCTCTGGGGGATCATGGGCGGTTTTGTTGATTGATTTGTTGATGTGCGTATGGGATGATTTTTATAAAATGTATCGGAAGTGTGTTTAAAATTTCGGAATTAATATTTGAACGGCGCGTGTATTTATCGAAACTCGTTTATGTTCAATAACTGATAAAGTATCGAAAAATATCCAGCGACGCATTCGAATGAAAATATTTGATAAATTTTCGCCATTAAAGCTCAACAAAAGCAAACTAATCGTATCACAGATATTACAAAAAGCTTCAGAATTTCCATTTATATTTTTATCGCGTTTTATTTTGTACTAAACCGAGATAATTCTCGTAAATAGCTTAACGTTTTATCGCCGCGTCGTATAAATTACAACGCTCGCTTATCGAGCCGTTTTTTTTACAGCGTTATATTTTTACTGTATCGTTCCGGTTGCTCTCCGCGAATTCAATTAAACCGCAAAATAATTAGCTTATTCCGCGAATTTAACTTGCGTGCTCGCACGTTAACCGACATCCCCTAACCCCGTTTCTAGTACATAGTAAATCGCCCGTTTTTAACGCGGGCATGAACCAGAATAAAACACGGTAACGAAGCGTGTCGGGATTTGTCGTTTTAATTGAGACGGATCAAAGTGTCTCCGACTCCGGAGGATCGGGTTCCTTCTAGTTGTTTCCATAGAGATGGATTTGGGCACGTTTGACCGCAATCTGCCCTAGTCTCTCTCTCTGGGTTCGATCAATATTGACGTTCAAGTTGGGTAAACTTGCAGTTCAGACTGTCCAAGAATGTGTCCCTTTGAGTTTGCCTATGTATTGTATAGTGTGTCGTCTCGGCGATACGAAGATTTGAGGATAAAGGCTCGTTTTACGAAAGCATTTTCGGTGAGGCATAAATATGCGGACCATTCGAATTCGGTATTCTGTTGTTTTGGCGGAGGGTTTCCATATAAATAAATCATAAAATTTTTGTATTTTCGGCTTTAGAGATATTCGCAAATTTGAAATGCTTTTATCGGTATTGCACTTTGAGAAGATTGTGTTGAAATTTTTTATATTTGTTAAAAAAAAGTTTATTTAAGCTTGATAAATTTGAATTTTTCATTCTTATATATTCAATTCACTCTTGAGAGATATGTATAATCGTCTTTTTTATGAACCATTACATTATATGCACTCGAAATTTATATGTATTGTATTTGGTCTATATGAGAAATCCAATTTCAGCCGACGAAAGTGCACGTCGATTTCGTTCGATTTGCACTGAATCACATTTTAAATTGAAACTTTTCTTTCGTTCTACCATCACGGAAAAGTTCGCTTATATTTTATTACATTGTATTATATGTGTGTGTACTCTCAGCGAAACCGTTCCTCTTTCGATGACTGCGTTTTAGCCGAACGAGGGAAATGAACTGCTAAAAGATTCGAGACTATTTCAATTAATTTCGCTTTTGTATGCACAGTGAGTGCAGCCAGCTAGTTCTCTTACGGTCGAGTCGAAACTTTTCGACTTCGACTCAATGAAAATATTCGAACGAATATCACTCAAAGAACTTCAGTTCTGAAAAGCTTCAACTTCGGTGCCGTTGTTGCATAATACGTTTAAAACTTTTCGCGATTACCGCGAGGTATTGAAAACTGATATTTAACTTATTACTACTTAATGGAAGTGGATACTTTTTAGCAAAAAAATCTATTTATAATGAATAAAACTTCGTATTAAATTGCCGAATTTTTCGCAACATCTCAATTTTTCGAAACAATAACCGACCGGATCTCAGTTGATGCGTCTACGTTTATTTCTGACGCTTACGCATATGGTTTTCGCACGAACACACATTTCCACGTTTTGCACTCGCCAGATTTGTCAAATGTGTTTTGTTTGGACTCTCGCATACCATGTGCGATTTTTTTTCGCATGCGGCGTTTCGTCGTGTGTCAGTACGCATGTTATTTTTGCCCGTTCCGTTTTTTGCCGGCGGCACGCGTCTCCCGCAGTCGTCTTCCTCGTTCTCGGTTACTTCTTAATCATTAAATACGCATTTGTTACCCGAATGCACGTCCGCCGTGACCGAGTTTCTTCTGAGGAAAATTAAGGAAACCGTTGGGTTTCGTGCGCGCGATTTTCGCGATTTCCCGCAAACGAATGGGTGGGAAAATTGGATGCTTTTTCACACGGGAAAGTGTGCGTATTTTTAGCGTCGAGTTCGTTCGATAAGAGTTTAACGAAACCTATGTTTTATATATCCAGAAATTTTTATCAGTGTAGTAATGTTTGTTGTGCAAATACTTATTTGACATACAAATGATAAAAATACAGCTATTCTTCCTGTTTGGATTTCTTTTACAGATGTTTTAAACCTCGATTTTCAACGAATTAATCTTATTTCAAATATTTTACCAAATTTTATAACAAGATAGTTTTACATAAGCAATATGAGAATTTTTTTACACTTCGAAATATCTTTCAAATATATTCGGTTGACGTTTTCGTTTACGTATTCACCGCACATCATGCAAATTTATTTATCGTATACAACCGCGTACCACGAAAATAATCGCTTCATACTTGCACATACAGCATCATCGATGCAGCAGACAACTTCTTTACGTCTCCTTTGACTGTCTACATTCTCGATACGCTTTTTTATAATTTCTGAATAAATTTTGGTGCCACCAACCGACCGCTCATGAATTATTAACGAATCATGCAGGCCGACTCCTGTTTGATATAATGGGGAATCCATTTCGGATGTTCGCCGGGTCTATCCTCTTAGTCATCTTTCACAGACACCAACGGCGGTAAATTTGTTGTCTGTCGGCCTGTTTGTCTGTCTGCAGACCTGTCTGTGGATGTGTCATGTATTCCGGTTTCTACTGCAGTTCATAGAGCTATTTGCATTTGAATGCCCCGTGTTAGCGATGCCGATTTCGGGACTAGTGTGAAATTGCAAATCCTGTGCGAGATTGACACCCCATTCTAGGGTTCATAATATGATTTTTGGGTGTTATGTGAAAAAAATGCAAATAATTTGCTTTATTTGAAAATTTAAATAATCTTCGATTTTTTATTTAATCTTAGTAATTTTTTTTTGAGTGTGTTCGTGTATTGTTGAATTTTCCTATCAAATGCAAAACAAACAAGGGTAAATTGCAAATATGCGACTGATAAGCTAGATCGATCAACGGAAAAAAACGGTCATTCGTATCGGTGTCAACCTACATACTGCTCGCATTTCAGAAACGACTACTAATCAAATGTAAGTTATAAATATAATCTTGAAAATTTTCACATTTTTCGATTACAAATTTCGTAGTTGTCGTATTCGCGAATTTCATTTTATTTTTTCCGTACGACAGAATCAGAAGTTTTATGCCACAACACAAAATTATGTATTTTTCTACAAAAGGCTAATCGGATTTTGTCGCAAAAAATATCTAAAACCCGCAAATATAAATTGATTAAATTTCATAATCTAATTCGCACAACAAAAAGAACGCACGCGAAATCCCCCACCGCGCTGGCTAATACCAATTAACGACCAGCGGGAATATGACAAATTTATATTCGTGAAAGCTTTTTCGAAATTAACACGTCGCCGGCCGGTCACAGAAGTGTCAAAGATACGAAAAAGCCCGCCCACAAACCGCCCACCGCCCACACGAAAAAACAGGCCCACTGCCCCTCATTACCGTTAATATTTAAACGGCGAGTCGTACAACGTGCAAGGGTTTTTCGCTTCGTTGGACGTTTTTCGTTGATTAACTCGATTTTCGGCTCGATGATTTTGTAATCATTTTTTTAGGTGTGTTTTCGCGGTTGTTTTACGAATGTTATATTGATGATAGCGCGATGGCATTTGCATCGTATTGGGTGATTCATCGCTTATCAATTTATATTGAATTTATCGTTGGGTTGTAAGACTGATAATTTTATTGATCGTAAGCCCACTGAAATATCAGAAAATTTTATTTTTATTTGTCGATTTACCTTTTGCTTACTCATCGGTATGATTTTACTATTTTTTTTATTAATTTATCAGTATATTTGCGATTTTCTTATAATAAATTTCTGAAAATAAGTTTTCTCAAATATTTCAAAACTGAATTAATTTTTCTAGAAAATTTAATTTTGAAACTAATTTCATCATTTTTGATTTGCATAAAAAATATCTGTTTTCAACGGAGTAATTTTCGTGAAGAAAACTACTAAATCATGATTTGGTTAAAAAAAATGTAGCTTCAATGTTTTGACCTTTTTAACCCTTAGTATTCGAAATGCCTTATTTATGAGCCATAACAAGATCTAGCTCGCTGATGAGATTTATGAGTGCGGGTTCCATTTGTATAACACGTACATTGTAATAAGTATAATGTGAAAATGTTTTATGTGATACGTATATAATGCGAACACAATTTGAATTTTCAGTTTTAATATTCAGAACACATAGCGCCCTCGTATGTGAACAAGTCTTTGGATTATTGTGCGAGTGTGTATTACGTTTTGTTAGATATCAAAAGAATCCTTTACACAAATATCAAAACATTTAACTTTAGGAGAAATAAACTGAAAATTTTACTGTTGTTGAAACGATTTATGTTAATTTTATTAAATCAAGCGTTTCAATATGAAGATTCGGATTATTCATGTCTAGTGAATTCAATAATTGTTAATTTCGTGTCTAGATCTATAAATGACCGGTATACGAAATTAGATGATTTGCATTATGTATAGAATATTATGGAAACACCCATCGCTTTTCACGAACAAAATCATAATGGATTTTGTATTATCTCTTTAGAATTTATCAAAATGAGACTCAATGGGTGAAGGGGTGGGATAGGGGTTGGCGTTTGATAACCAAGGAATTAATTCCCCGGCAAAACCCCGTTAGAATTCTACTTCGGTTTATTTAAGCGATTAATAATGGACAATAGAATGGTTCGTTGTTCGTCACCGATAAGAGTTCTCGTTCTGCGGCCGCGAAAACTTACATTTTAAAAGTAAATTGAATTAGGGATTCGGAATTCTTTTCTGAAAAAAAAAAGAGTTCCCGATTCGAATGCATTCCGCTCGTTTCTGAAAATTTTTCCCTTCTCTGGTGCAAAGTTTACCATTCAATTACAAGAAGACGTTCGAGAACTTCAGATGTGCTCTTTCATATAAATATACTTTCGTTTACTTATCCGCTCAGTTGAATGCTCCGAAGTAGTTGACTTACGTATGTGAAATATTAATAAATGGCTCATTTCTATGTAATATTCGAGTCATATGAAAACATAATGCAAGTTGATTAATTGTCAGACTGTAGTATATTGAGAATAACGATCCTTTTAATTATATTTTCGTTGTTAATTTATATACGGTATCGTTACGTAATCACACTCAGGAGACTGAAAACATTTATAACAGAATTTACGGAAACTTTGTTAGAAGCATGCTTCAAATAAGGTCAAGGCAATAATAACGTACACACATTTTAGTTAGTAGCATCATATGTATAGGGAAGTTATTTTGTTTCGTACAGTTGAAAAAAATGCATATAAATTTTAATAATGAATGCAATATTTCATATTTACAACATTAACATATCAAACGATCTTCTCTGAATTTTTAACGTGTGATATTTTGGTCTTATTACTTCTTTGCCGCACTGCGTACACCCCGGGCATAGTTAATTGAGTTTTCTTCAAACGCTTTAATAATGGCACATGTTCGTATACTGGAATAAACAATTTATATATAAAACACGTCGATAAAGGTAATTAATTAAAGCGTATTGTGTTTTCGAAATTTAAAACGACCATAGTGAAGATATTGAATTTTAAAAAGCGGCCGACAATAATTCATTGTTTTAAATTTTGAACGGCTATATTGAACCTTTTGTGCGCTGTATAAATAGCCACAGTATAAATTTTATAATTTCGCCTATCGAAAAGTTAAATATAGTTGAACTATAATAGATATTCATTCATAACGAGACTGATTTGTGGTATGGAAAATAACGCCCGATCGACCCGGAAAACATAAATATTTCATAAAATGTATTTTCGCCTCTAAGCTCTCCAGAAATATAATTTTATTATTTCGAGAAACACAACGGATCATCGATACAACACATTTTGCGTTTGTCAGTTATCATTTTCATTGCGTGGGCTCGTGTCAAAAGTTACAAAATGAACGTCAATCGCACGCCCCGATACCACCAACAGACGTCCTACACAAACCTTTCGACTTTGAAACTGTTACCGAACGCGGTTTAATTTTTTCCTCCCAACGTTATTATTATTTCAACCGAAAAGACGGAACAGCGACGGCTTTCGATAATTTTGATTGGCAGACGGCGAGTCCGAAGTTTATTGGACAGACAGACAGACAGACAGACGAACGGACAGACAGAAGAGAATCTATCGTCCTGAGAGAAATTCCTCGTCGCAAATTAGATTCGAGATTCGGGACCCGTCACCGGACGTCCTGCGTCCTGCACTGTACAGATTTCAATATTGGCTGGAATTCGGACAAAGGACGTCCACGGTGATTTTTTGCGCTGTTTTTCGGGTCGCAAATCGGATTTGGCGCGGCCGTATTTTTGGATTAAAATCGCTTAGATTTGAATATCGGTCGAACGGAACTCGTAACAACTTTTCTCGAGGTTTTCCCCGGAATTAGCCGGCGGATAAGAAAACTCTCGAGTTGGAGGGAAACTCTAGTCGGGAAAGTCGCACAATAATCCAGATCCGATTTAGGCGATATTCAAAGTTGCAAAGCTTGCGCATAACTATGATCGCGATTTAGAAACGATATATGTGTCTTTCGTGAAAGATGACTTAATATTTTAACGTATATTCAAAAGGGTTGTGAAAAATATTTTTTACTGTAATAATGTGGTGATACGACATTAATGAGTTAATCGACTTTATTATCTCTAATTTAATTTTTCTCTTTTATAATAAATGATTCAAAATAGAGTTCAAGAGATGTTACATTATCATAACAATGACTTATGAATTTCCCATTAGGCTTTATGCGCTACAATAGTGTCGAAACCGCGTACATAGATCGGTCTGCGAGATTGTATTTTGTTTAACATAGGACGCGTTTATTTCATATTTTTTTCACGTATTTTTCCTGACCACTTTGTAAAATGTATTGAATTATTCAGGTTCTCACAAAAAGCATATGACACAAATCATAACGCATGTTCATCGATTTTCAGATATTATCGGTATAACTTTTGATATTTCGTTGCTTTTTAGGTAGCATACTTATTTTTACAATATAAATTTATGTTTTTTTTTTATTTTGAATACGAATAGACGCAATTTTTTACTAGTTTTTATCTATACGGGAAAAGTTTTTGAATTTTTCTCTGGTCTCTCTAAATCAATAACAATTTTTTCAGTTTGGGTTTTAAATTGATGATGGTCTTTCGACACCATCGTTTTCACATTTTTAAAAAATCGCTCAAATCTTGTGCGTGGGATCACGAAAAATTCTTTTTCAAGTTTTTTTTTTTAATATACAAAGGAATACGTAAGCAAAACGCGTAGACGTAGAAAATGTGACCTTATCGCGCGTCAGGAGCGCTCCATCGGTCCGGTATCAAACGAATGCGCGCGATATTGCGAATTTCGCAAACGCCAAAGAAGAAAAGTTTCACGGTGCCGATATAAAAAACGGAAAAGTCAAAGAAAAGGTGTACGTGTGTGTCGATGGGCAAAAGAAAACAATCGGCGGCTCCTTTCGCGCAGATTGACCATTTTCCGTTTCGGCGGATCGAAAATATTCCCTTTGAGATTCGTTCGTTGCGGTCGACAGATATTGATGAGATTGATAGCCCTGATATGTCCCGGTTTCGATCCCGAAATAGGAATTTTCGTACGGAAACGTCCATTTTATGGAAACCTGTTTTTGATCTGCGGATACAACGTGTTTTTTGCGTACGCGACTCTTTTGAACATTTTTTCAATGTAGTGTTGTTTTTTATGTGACACAAATAACGATTATTTTCTTTTTATAATATATCGCTTTTTAATCGATACTGTAGATTTATTACATTGAAATTGCTGTTATCAATTTTGTTTTCTAATATTTCGTAGTCTTCTCCATTCGTCCGTTAATTTTATAGTTGAGTGAAATGTACGTCATCCGAAATTCAACCCTTCCATTTATGGGAGCAGCCGATGTTATTATTCGATTTACATACGCATACATTATTTTATACCCATTCGTTAATTTGAACGCTTACAGTGGAGCTTATCTGTGCGTGTTGTTCGAAGTAGAGCCATCGACGCATACCGTCGATGTGTTCATTCTTGTATTACACATATTTGGTACAAGCCACGTCCCCAGGATTATCCCGAATCCCGTTACGTTCAGCATCCGAGACGACGAGATACAAATAACATTCCATATTTTAGAAATTAATTGAATTTAAATCCAGACAAAAGCGTGGATACTCACTGGGACGTAAACAACGCGTAGGGTTCGCGACGTGACTTCGAGTAAAGGGATGTTAATTGATCACTTTTTGTATTTGAAATGTTTTCGAAGTAATGAATCGATAAGAATTTTCTGAAATCAATTTTTGAGACTATGAGTTTAAATTTTCGCCATATTTTTGTGAAAAATCGTATCAATCCTTATAGAAAGTGATCGAATTTTATGAATGTTTTCTATATAAGTGACTAATTAAAATTTTCGTGTTTTACAAATTTTAATGTCGAAGAAAAGCATTTCATCCACCATTCATTACCACGGTCAACATTGGTAGGGTCGACAGTACGGGGCGAGTGTCGCGCGGTCGTTAAAGGGTAAAATTGAACATAAATGTAGCTAAGAATTTTCTCACTGTGGAAGAACAATGCTATTACGTTGAATAAACATTTTGAGGGTATCTCGTGTATAAAACGCCCGCCCTCGCGGACCTGGACCCAATCTTCAAAGCGAAAATTTAATTTTACGGCCAAGATCTCCTCTCCGTCTTGCTTATTACGCATTTCTTCAAACTTCTTCTCCTTCTCATTAAATGTTGCTCCGTTTCGACGCGGCTGTGTGTACGACAGACGGCTCTCGAAGGCGTTTTAATCTTCTTCTTCTCTTTCGTTGTTCGGCCGGGAGGAAAGCAGATCCTCTCCTCCGCTGCCGATTTTGTAGTGTGAGAATAGAAAGCTTCATTTCGGAAATGTAAGCGAGAGCCGTGGACGAACGGATGCCGTATTATACGCATTTGCGCTTCTTGTCACAATTAATAATATTCAAATTTTACATAATGACAATTGTGATCCATTTCTCAGCATCATTGTGGCGTCTCATTCAACATTAATGTTTTCCATGTAAATTTTACATTAATGGACTGAATTGTTGCGGTTATTTTCTTATTCCGAAAATATAATATGTACGTATGTGTATATGTATGTATGTATGTTTCAATATAATAGTATCATAAAACATATAGAATCAGATTGAATATATCCTGATACAAATGTTTTTCCCCTTTTTTGTGATTGGTTATTAAAAAATCATTCATCACAATCAATCTATTGAAAAAAAATCACAAAAAGCATTCATTCGAATCAAAACTGTATTCGATGCAATCACTCATTGGCAAAAAATGCAATTTCCGTCACGTACGAAATCCGTCTAGCCATTTGATATACAAAATTAAAAAGTGATTAAAGTCTACAAATCCATCGTAACAAAGACCGTAATGAACATCGAACTACGCAGGTATCCGCAGGCGAATCTAGAAATTAAATTATCAGAATAATTGAGGATCCGGATTACACAATAAATTCGGAAAAAAACCATTCCGAAATCGAACGTATCTCTTTATAAGCTCGATCATATTATTAGTATTTTTTCACCTTTCCTATATCCAAAATATGAATAAACCTAAAGAATATTTATGACGTTTCCACGGAACAGAATCTTATCTTGAAAGTGCCCTATATACATAAGATGGTGACCTTTAACCATTCATGAATCACAGCTAAAGAATCCACTATAACGTATTCTCATTTATTCGTACGTACACAGCCGTATGTACATATTCGGCAGGTAAACATACACTGCGAAATCCTTTTCCGCAGGCTTCCGCGGAAAGGCCGAAAAGGATCGCTGCCAGCAAACAGAAAACCGCAAAAAGACCTCCGAACCAAGAGGCGAAGCCGCCGGTATATATGTTAATTTCGTAACGTGATTCGAATACCGGGTCGTTCCAGTAATCAAATCGAACGGCCCTTTTCCGATGGACGGCCTTATTATTTAATCCACTTCGGTTTGACGTGCCGATCTCGTCTGTGTCTGCGATCGATATGTAGACGTCGTTTTGTCTGCTCGATGTGGGAAGTTTGCATGCAAGTTTGATTAATCTTTACATTTGCTCAGAATGGGCTTCGACGTCCGTGGGGGTTTGCTCTAATTGATTTGTCAGTTCTAATGTGCATTCGGAAAGAAGTTCGGTTTCTGTGCGAGTTTGGGTAACTGGGTCGAAAGTCGTGGAACTTTTGAAAGTTTGATTAGTAATGATCCGTTCTTTATGGCTTTCATGAATATTGTATTCATGTTCCGGCGTATGATATTGATTTTGTTTGTGTAGGTTACTGTTTTGTGTGTAAATGAGTTTGGTAAATCGTTAATGAATGATTCGACGTGTGTAAGCTGATTATGTTAGCGATTCAGTGCGGTGAAATATTCTATTTCGTATTTAATTGGAGTCTTTTGATATTTTTGGTAATGTTATTAAAATATTTCAGAAATTAAATTTATATCATGTGACGTTAAAATTATATTTTTCATTAAATTTAGACTTGAAAGCGATTAAGTATGTAGATGTTAAAATTTTGTGTCTATAATAACATGTATTTGTTTCCAAATTATGCAAACGTGTTCATAATGACATGTCATTTATTAGTTATAGACGCTTATTTATATTTCATATTTTTTTAGTATGATATATAGTAATGCGAATATTTACACGTTCTCAATGAATATATAATTACCAAAATGGGCAACAAAAATTTTCACTTAACAAAACTCCTTCAGTAATAACAAGCATTGCTCAATCACTATGAAATGATACGTTCGCAATTATTGTATAATAATTCGCTCATATAACTATTCAGAACACACTCGATTACATCCTTAATTCCTTCGGCGTAATTGAATCGCCCCGAAAATTTTGTTACGCCTATATTTTTAATCTGATAAATTCGTTCTTTTTTCCGTTTCAGCCGTTTATTTTTTCGGCTTTTCGCCATTTTTTCATTTTTTTGCACGAGGGGCCACATATGCTTTCCATTTTTATGGCGGACCGCGAGCATGGCGAAATTAAAGCAATTTTCCCTCATATTGTATAATCCCGGCCTACTCTATACGTGTGTTTGGACTCAGACGTGCCTAGCCTCATCTTTCGCTTTGCATATTTATTGTCGTTAATAACATGCGGTGTTGTTATTGGTATTTGATCCTTTGAAGCGTGTCGAACCGGGATTTGCTCAAAAATGAATCTGTTTAATGCTTATTTCAACCAAATTCCTATCTTCTCGGCTTCGAATTATACAGGGTTTATTGCATTGTAATTTATCGTACGAGAATGGTGTAGTGTGGTGTTAAGGTGATGTCTCTTCGTATTGGGCCTTCGCAGAAGCTTCGGTCGGCTTTTGTCTACCGTGCATATTGTTAAACAACTCGAATCCGTAGGCTTTTATTTATATGTAAATGATTGTTAATTCCCTTCGCTGCGTGAGAGTTTCGATAGTGCGGCTTTGCATTTATATCAATCTCTATCCCTAGTTACCTTTAATGTTGACCTAATATGGCGTTTTCGAATCGTTAGATATCCATCATAATATTATTGATGCTGTAACCTTTTGATTTGAACCCTTTGATTAATTATGAATTTAGTGTTTTTGATATGGATGTGTTCACTCAAATATTTATAGATGGATGTGGGACTGATGATGTTATTTAAAGATAGTGATTAATTTTACTCATACAACTTGAGCAGAATGAAATTTATATAGTAATAGTATATTATACATTTATAAAATCAAATTATTTTTTGTGATTGAACTCGGTTCGTACTGTACGTTCGGAAAATTTATTACATTTTCACATCGTATCTAAAAACTTTTCCGTATTATATATTTTTTTTAATTCGTATCAATCGAATGTTTAGTATAATTAATTTAAATAAGTCTTTAACTGATAATCAAAATTCGCATGATGTCCGCCCGTCAACGACGCTAATTTCGTTTCGGACAGATTAAAGCCGACCACAAGCTTTCGTACAGCACGAACGCGTGACCGAAGCCTCGCTGGGAACTTTATTGAATAAAAAATAATATATTTCATCATATTATTATACGATATACCGTTTTGTGTGTGCGTACAGCGGAGGGCGGGTCACGATCCGGCGCCGGTGTCGTAACGGCTCATCAGCACCGGGGTCACGTTTCATTCGTACAAAAACAAATCGCACCTTCCCGAAACCTCCTCCGGATATAAGCCGTCCCACTGTCTGTCCGTCTGTCTGTGTGAGTGTGTGTTATCCACGATGGAGATATCGGAAAGTCTGAAAATTCATAAGGGGGCCTGCTTATTCGAGGAATTAAATTTATACGGCGCACACTTTGATCAATATGAGGGGTCCTGCCGGTCTCGATCGTTTAAATTCGAGGAAGGCCGACTGAAAAAAATATCTGAATTTATTCGTTTGTTCAGAGACGCCTCTTTTCAGAGTTTGTTTCAGAGAATATGAAATTTTTATGAAAAGGGAAAAAAAAACTCTTCCGATTCGTTCGGCCGAATGCAGTGATTGCATTGTCGGATGATTGTTTGTTCTTATCCTGCCTTTCGTTACGTTTTTTTTTGTTTCTCGTCTTTGAATTGTATTCATCTTTATCTTATACATATTTATAAACGATCTCATTTTATTCCTTCTCAATTAATAGTATGCTTGAAAATTCTGAAAACTTCTTCGTTCATATAAATAATTAATTAAACTCAAAACGTCAATGAACTTTTGTTTATTTCAATTAGTAATTTACGCATCGTTTATATCCGAATATATAGGTATGTGCTTAGCAAACTTCACCGAATCGATTCAAACGCTTACGAACCTACACAAAATCGATTCTTTCAATATGTACGAAGTACTCAGACTTAATCCCTGTTAAGATACAAGTACACATGATCCGCAACTGACATCATTACGATTTGTATAATGTAACAGTTTGCAAATTTGGTTTGTTGTCTCCGAATTGCTTGCGCGCCCGCTGAAATATCGTGCATAAATAATTGTGATATGCGAAATCGTCTTAGTGTGTAACCACTACAAAATGCGAACATTTCTCCGAGATTAATTATTCATGGCCCGCGTATCGCTTAAATATGTGCTCTTAAGCTACTCAAATACATGAAATAAGCGCACTCGAATGAAGAGTCATTACGTATTCATATGTGCGCTTACGCGAGAACAAACTCGCAAAACGTTCGTAGGTCAGTTTAGTTATATATAACTTATGTGGGACCGAGAAGGCGCACTATGCTTGTGTCATTCGCGAATTTATTATATTACATATTTTCCCGGCTCGACGCAAGGGAGCTTTCAGCGAAAAGCTCGCGAAACGATAATGCGATGTTTCCTAAGCGCGTGTAATTTCGTCGGGGGCGAAATCGATTCGTGTACGGTATATGTATTATGTTTCAGATTTGTAATAGTTTTTCTTTACATTAAATATATTTTTCTTATTTATTTTATATTTCCGTATTATATAATTTAGAAAATTTAATTTGCCATTTTATAACAACAAACATAATAAAAAAAATTAATAGACTAAATAATTCTTCTTTTCTTTGTATTTTTTTTTATCTTTGAACTATTTTTGCTTGTGAATTTTTTATTTAATAATCTCCAGAGATTTTTTTGAAAAGTTATTACATTGCTTTTGACGCTACTATTTATCATTTTGAAAAAATCTTTCTGGTTTATAAAATTCCATGGAAAAGTTCCTATTATTTTTTGTCCATTATCAAATGTGAAATGAAAAGGATTTGTGTGATTTTTTAATTTCACGCTGTCATCTGTTTGTTCTTTTACCTTTGTGTAAAATATCGATATGGATTTGTTCTATTTCCATTCGTTAAACATAACATTATTGGAAATTTATACTCCGCACGAGCTGGCATGTATTTTGAATATTGTTTCCGTTGTCGGTTTCCTCTGAAGCTCTCAGTATTAGACGGATCTCATGTCTCTCTCATTAGCGACATTCCGCGTTAATAGTTTCGATCCGACGGGATAATGTCACGCAATAATATATCGGTTTTGGGAATTACTATATTGGAATTTGACAGTTTTGGAGCACGAACTCGCATATCCTGAACACGTGCAACACACACATAAAATTATATTAAATCTATCTACAATCTCCCAAACGGACGCTCTACAAAAAGATCATTTCGCCAATCCATGACTGATATGGCACCTCATTTTTCATCGCCAATGAAGATAGTGAGCTTAAGACTACATATACCACTCGTGCATACAATATCCATATTCTCCAGAATATATTGGAACTGCGACGACGGAAATTAAATGTTCGTATCGCGATGCAAGACCAG
Source organism: Hydropsyche betteni (assembly GCA_028571205.2). NCBI lineage: Eukaryota > Metazoa > Arthropoda > Insecta > Trichoptera > Hydropsychidae > Hydropsyche > Hydropsyche betteni. Next base: position 1,959,563 of record JAOXNN020000053.1, on the reverse strand, counting down.
TGGACGTATAAAACGTTTTGCCATGAAAGCAATTACGTGTTATGGCGATTGTCTCGATTCCGCGCCACCGCGGATTGTGTTATTTCCATGCAATGTCTTCGCCGTCGCGATATGCTAAATAAATGTGTTCATTATGTAGACTTTTTACAGATACTTTTACGGTCGCGTATAATACAATTCGCAAAAATATGTTCGCTTATCACGTAACGTTTCAGCGTCGTGTCTATCACATGTTTTACTAGGGCGAAACTTTGCGCTTTTTATATAAATTGTTTTCATTATTTTTCTGTGGGATATGAGATTTTGTGTTTAATTTTTTATGAATGTTTTGCTCGGAGACCTTATCATATACTGCGCGAAGATTAAGAGTGCGAAATAAAAAAGAAAAATCACGGCGCAGGATTATATATTCATGTGTTTCTTCAGTATTACGACTCGTGTAATACATTGAGAATAAATGGAATCTTATCAATTTCTCTTCCATATACTCTGCAAAGAGTTTCAAACAGATAACAATGAGAAAAATTTTATTTCTAATTTTCTTATCGTCGAAATAGTAGAAAACTAAAATTTTCATTAGCATGCAAATTTTCTCTTTAAGCCACTCTATTTTCCTCGGTGCAAATTTCAAATATTCCATTTGATTATTTTTCCGTTAATGTTATAAAATTCGATACGGCTTCACATTACGCCATAATCGAATCGGAAAACTCAACTGTCGCATCGTATCACATTTATTTAGGGCGTGCGAAATCGGCGCAAATTATAATATATTGAATTCATTGAATAACGTCAAACACAAGAGAGGCACTGCCGCTAACAGCGTCGAAAAAAAAAACCGCGAGACTGTAAGTGGATGCGATCGCGCACACAACATAATGGAATACGTACAAAAAAAATATATACAGCATCCATCAACTGTTCATGACGGCTGCCGAATCGACGTGACGAGCTCGTCCAAAATTCGCCGATAGAATATCGGTATATTCGGGGTGTGGTGTCGATGAAAAAAGATTATTTTCAGCGACCTCCCGCCACCCCTTTTCCACAGGGAGCGTTTCTCTCGGAATAATGCAGATTGGCGCCAATAAAACGCGCCGTTCGCGTGATTAATCGATCGAACGCCATTGACACGACCGTCATTATAAAATGTTATTTTTGAAATCTTGTACGTCGACACTTGGGTTTATTTCGTTTTAAAAACAACGCTCGTTCGAAATACGACGGCCTGACAGATAATAAAATAAAAATAAAATAAAATAAAAACTACCTTTATTATGTTAATGATAATACAGTGATGAAAATATGAATATAAATAACATA
>JAOXNN020000053.1:1924276-1956448 GCA_028571205.2 Hydropsyche betteni | reverse complement strand
TGAGGCCGTCCGATGCCATCTTGTTTAAGGCCAGCCAGCAGGGCCTTATAGTGTAACATGCTATCGCAAGTTACAATGATACTTTGATTTTTGGTGTATCTCATTTTGAAATGTCCAGTGGGGACAAAAGCGGTGATCAATGCCACCGTCGTGTTGTGGGAGGTACCAGCAGTTAATACAACTGGCGGCACTCTCGTCTTTGAGTTTGTTGGCGATGAAACTTCCACCGGCATATCTTCATAACGGTTCTGGACCGATACAGTTGGACTTACTTGAAGAGTGTCCTTGGCTACTTTTTTTGGGTGGACCCAATCTCCTATCGTCGTATTCTTCTTTTTCTTGATATGGCGTCCTCTGAGGGACACCACGCGGTTCGTCGTGGCCATTGTAGTACGCAGTCTCGCTCTGACAGTCAGTGAAAAACGCTACCTGCCAGCTCCGTTCTATACCTGAAAACACGGCCGTTCACGGCCGTGTCCCAAGCAAGAAGGCCTGACAGATCTAAGCAGGGCTGTGGGGAGAAATTCCGGGGAAAAAAGTTTGAAATTTATCGGTGAAGTGCCTTTTGATATTGTTTTTTTAAATTAAATTGTCATTTATGAAAAAATTAAACAATAAACGGTTGAATTGTTATTTGTGGCAGATGACTGAATTTCAAATCTATTCTCCCGATTATACGTATAATAAATTAGAAAAATTAGCGCTGCAGCCGGTTTTTTTTTGTTTATTTTTGTCATGTAATATGCAAGTCGGTTTCACAATATAGAATATAAGTGGATGATTTTAGAAAATAAAATTTACTTTTTTGCAAACGAATGTCTTTTTTCTTCAGAAAGTGATTCAAATTTTATGATGTCTAATGAATTGGTATAAAAAAATTAATAATTCTTCAAAAATGCTAGGGGCCCCAAAACAATCGCTTATAAGTAAATTCGCCACTTAATTTACAAAAAAATCGATATAAAACGTCTTAAAAATTACAATTTCACAAAAATTGCCAAATAGAGACTCATCTAAAATACATCGAAATTACCATCTTACCTTCATTATTTCGCAAAATTATAACTAAAATCGACATCGTCGACATTATTTTTTTATTAAAAAAAATCAGAATCGGTCACGGGCCCCGGTAATTTACCCCCCCTCTGCGACTTGACAGATCCAAGTATCGCCCTCCGAAACTCCGAATTACAATTATCAAATTCACGTCATACGCACTTTATGACATTTCACACTCGCATTTGTCGTCGGTATCTCGACGAAGCACACACAAAAGGGCGGGCGTAATAATAACGAGCGACCCGGACCCGACGGAGCGTCGAAATCTCGTTTCTTTCGATACAATGGTGACCCCTCGTCCAGGTTTATGGTCCTATCTGAGGGCCGGGTTCAATCTTCCGCTCGGAGTGACGCTGTCATCTCCCATCAGAACCGGCCCTGTCAACTCCTCGGCAGCTCCGGATGGCCCTTTGCGAAAAATCTCGTCATACCAAGGCGGTGGCCCCGATTCTGGTCGTTTTCGGGGTCTAATCGCGGTTGTTGGTTAATTTATTATGGTCGTTTAAACTTCGGGCGTGTTTAGCCGGAGCGGTTTTGATGTTTTTTTGTAATTTCGATTGACGGGTGAGTTTTGCGGGGGGTTTTATTGGATTTTTTTAATTTTGGTTTATGCGTTGAAACTTTTGCGGCCGATGACCCGTATACGTGTCATGGAAAATTTTTGCGTGGATAGTCGATGACACGTATGTGTCGCGATCGCCCAGCGGCTTTTATCCATTAATACTGTGTATGTATACGGACACTCGCAACGGACAACGCGATTCTTTTCCGAAATTCTGTATGAGATCGACTACGATCATTTTGACAGGTGACGTATTTTCGTAATTTTACAAAAGATATCACTACGACTTCAATTACTTTTTTTTTGTGTGCGCATTATCGTAGTTACTTTAAATGCCATATATTACGTAATAATAGCTTTTCACGAATTTTCCCGCTGATACAAACCTACATAACAAATGATGTATTAATAAAAAAATATACCATTAACTCACTAAATCGGTGTCATACGCACACAACTTAATTTCGTTACGAATTTGACATACGCAAAAGTGGAACGTGTCTACACCGTCATCATCAACAAACAAGCGACACTCGCACGCACTAGCAATAATTGTTGGTTTACGTTATTTCCAAAAGCAATTTTCTGCCGTTCTAATTCGGTTGTCACTCCTCTCAAATAAATGAACCGACTTTGTTGGCTTTGATTAATGAAACTCCGGTGACATAGAAAACTGGCGTATCATTATTATAATGTGTGCCAGTGTCGCGATGCACAAATTCAACTCGACACATGAACGCGTTACGCATTATGAATGTTTCGTACACTGAAAATATTTGCATACGCCGCGTATTAGGTTAATCGCGTTATATGGTTGGTCGGTCCAATCACTTTAATGGTCTGTTTTTTTAATTAATTTCTACCCAAGTTGTGAGTATTAATCAATTTGGCCCATTTGCATTTTAAATTCGAACGAGGATCGATCTTCTCGATTATCTGACAGCTGTGAAGTTTGTTTGATATAATGTTAACGTAAGAGGATTAAGTTAAGGAAGCCTTCCTGAGCTAAAGTTTCAGTTTTCATTAAATTCGCGCAATAACGAATTCCCATTAATTTCGGTATATTGTATAATTTTTCCATGCGGGTCAAGACTTTTGCGCTGAAAAATCAACACGCAACCATAATATTACGTCATTTTCAAAAATGTAGATGAAGATTATCTAAATTGACTCAATTTCTTTAACCGAACCCGAATTTTAATATTTAGCAGACGATTAAAAAAATCGCTACTTTTAGTAACAAAATTAGAGTGGGATTTCATTAACCAGCTAACTGACTATGAGTTATGAATAGATCAAAGGAGCTAGAAGGATTTTAACACGACAACGTATATGTATTTGGACGTATGGCAATTAACACCGCGTGAACTTACACAAAATGCGCGAAACGCACGTGTGTCGGAGTTAAATTTAAACCGTATCACAATCGCAGTTAGTTACACGACATGGCGAAGGTGACATCCAATAATGGGAACGACGAGGGTACAGAAGCTTAATGACCCAACTTTTGTAACGAAATCCACATTTTAGTCGCGGGTCATTAAGCATAGGAGCTGTCGCTACAAAAATGCTGTTTGAGTAGAAAGTTTCGCGTGCATTTGAACATCCATGATGTTTAAATTCTCATTTGTATCGCGATGACACTGTGTGGTAAACTGTGGTTTCTTAATGTCTTTTTTGTTGAAATTAGTACAGGCATCATAATTTCAATCTGCGAAAAGTCATTTAAGCTCACGTGTTTTGTTATCTTATTTTTTCTAGAAATAGTGTCGATGTGTGATTTATTACACGTATAGTCATTTTCCTTAAAATAAATGAAAATATTCTTATAAGTATTTATCCTATATTATCACGAATTTCACTATAATACAATTGCTGAATTAATTATGCATCATCGATTAGAACTATTCAAATTTTCATATGATGAAAGTACATAATTTTTCTCGGAAATTATTCATTGAAATTTTAAACAATATAGTCGGAGTTTTTAGTAGATCGGCACTCAAGTCGTTTCAGTCCATAATTTATTGCAATGTTCGAACTATAAAGCGGAATTGTAAGTTTTCGTTTAACTTTCTATTGTATTCAGTTCAGTAGCATTGAAGAAAATGTGTACGAAGTTGAAACGTTCGTCGGGGATGGCTTGAGAATTGGGACACGTGTTATTGTTGGAAACTTTCGACATATCCATCCATATCTAGGAAATTTTATCGGATTAATGTACGGACATTTGACATGTAAGCGAAAAACTATATTATTTGCGGGTTATTTGGGTTGGAAAATTACCGTTTATGAGCGGCTTTCGTTCGAACTTTTCCATGTAAACCTTCAACATAACAATAATTTTATTTCTCTCTTCGCTCATTTTTTGTTCGTTTTTATGTTAACGTTTTGTATTTTTATCGTCACGTACACATGACGGATACTTCCAATTGAATATTACATGTGGTTTATTTGTTTGACACGAATTTCGTTGGCTTTTCCATTTACGATTGTTCGTTGGTAAAGTATAGTACTATTCCATATTTAATTTACGTATTCGATACGTAATCGAAATGCTCATGTACTTTTTTACCTCGTTAAAAAAAATGCCCATATAAATAGATTTTTCACTCCGATCGAAATAAATAAATAAGAATTATTTTTACAGTGCATATAAAAACTACGATTTTATTCCATCGTCAATTTTTCAGGAACTGTAAATAAGTTACAAACGTCAGTGAAATGTTCGTATTAAACACTTTACGACTATAAAGTTTGTCTAGGGAAGCTAACAAAGGGACTTCGATGTATTTTTGCGGATAAGATTTTCTAGTCGCTGAAGACTTTTCTACACTCATTTCAATATAAAAGACAAAGACGTAGCACGAACACTTCATCGAAAATACAGTGAACCCCCCTATAACGTCAAGATAGATTCCGCATTATAGGAGGTTAAGGTTTTTCTTTTTTTTTGACATTTTTACGTGTTAACTGTTTGTTTCAAATGCATTTGAAAAAAAAAATTGAATTTGAATGCATTTGAACGATATAGTAGGGGAGACGTTATAGGGGGGTTTACTGTATCTTACCCATAATCTCGTTTCTAAAAATAAAGCATTTCTCAGTGCCCTTGTGTCATGCTGAAAGTGCGCATTTCTCATAGCCGCCGTTTTATTGTGTTCGGGAATTTCGCCGTTTTTCAGCGGTTGCAAATTTTGAACAACTCCCATAATTTCAGTATAATCGCATGTACACAGTGTACGCCGGCCGCAATACGTGGTGCTCTGTACAAAAGTCTAGCTCTGCATTCTGGCAAAAGTGGCGGTTTGAATTTGCACGTCGGCAAACTTCCGCCGAATCCACAATAAAGCTAGCCGCACACGTACCGTGTATCGGAAAACCTGGAAAAATTAAATTGTTTCTTTGTGCTTTATAACAAAACTCGTGTGGATTTTGACGCTTCGACCGCGTCGGAATAACGTATAAAAATATAAACTCGGAAAAAGTAAAAAAAAAAAAAAAAACATGGAGCTTTGACGATCCGTTTTATATGTAAACTTTTAGTTGACGTGTATAATGATAACTTATTTAAACGATGATCCACGTTAAGGATATTTTATTTACAACGCTAAAGAGTTTTAGATTAATTTACTTCGCTTTGATAAATTTTCGCTGTTATGATAATAATGAAAAATCGTTAAAGCATTCTTTGTTTCACACGATAATGTTCTTTGTTTCGTGCTGCACGTACCACTTCCTCAGCCATTTACGAAAGTTCCTCCATGGACTCGGTATGCAAGTTGCTTGAACGCATTCACATTTTGTGTTCACCTGTAATATCTACAAGGACAAATGTTCGAACCGGAACTTTTCACCGATGGGTTGGGCTTATAGTTAATTGTAGTCGGTACGGTTCTCTCGTGCACAAAAGCTCTACGGGCGACAAGCTTTGCAAATCTGAGATTTTCTTACGACGCTGTTTGCAGCCGCTTGACACAAAAGGTTTCGATTTTTTTTATAAAATATATATATAAAATTGAATATTAATGAAATTTTAAATTAATCAATCGGTTTTTCTTTCTTTGAAAAATTATTTATTCACCACAATTTCATTGATTTTTTTTAATTCATTTTTTACGAGGTGAAAGTGAATGAAAATTCTGCAGGCGTAGTTATATTGAAAATTATACCGTTTCCTATCCAGGTTGTTTTGTAATTGATTCAGCTCGTGGTCTGGCATAATAATGAAAATAATTCATTTATCCCGTTTGAAATTATTTACGCGAGATTATCCCAGATTACTTGGAATAAATTGTAAACGATAATCTTCGCAACAATTTCATAACGTTTCAATTAATTATTTTTTCAAATATTCAAAAGCTATTATTTACAAGTACCGAGAACTCGAATTCGCCCCATTTCAAAATCAACGTTCGAACAATGCCGAAAACCGAAACCATCAATTCTTCCGCACAAAGCGATCTTCACCTCCTGTTTTTCCGCGATGAAAGAAAACCCTCGACCGATCCCGCCGCCGTATCGCTGTTTGCCGACCTCTGGTGCGATGATTGATCGCCTTTTTGTCCGAGGAGGCTTCACGTGTGCACACAAACATGAAATAATAATGCTTTTGGCGAATTCGGAGCGTATTGTGCGTCGGCGTGGGCCGCGAACCGTGTCAGTTTCGGAGCTTTCTCGCCGGACGTCCGCCTCCGAGGGATTCCGGCTCGCTGAAATCGGCTTTATTCGGAAATTTTGTAGCGCGGTCATTGTTGTTTTGGTCGCTTTCGGATGCTCGATAATCCCGCGGAATGGTAAAAAGCGGTCAAAGTTTGATGTCGTTTTGTTTGCGTAATGATTGGTGGGTTTGTGGGAGTTCGAGTGTTTTTATAACAGATGAATTTATACGCGAAACTTTTGGATCCGTTGTGTTTTTTATGTGTATAATCAATTCAAATCCGAAAAAAAATCTATTGGATTTCCATGTGAAAGTCTACAGATTCGTGCCGACGTAAAATTATCGTTCCACGTCCACTTCTGTCGGACAATAGAATCCATCAGCGCTTCGAATGTTTACGTTCCCATTCGCAAATCGTATTTAAAACACAAAAAGATGATCTTTCTTACATGTTTTTTTTTTTTCAATTCGCTACTTCTTGCATGAGATTATCGTCAAAGCGAAATTCAATCTGATATCCATTTTTTGAAATTTATTTTTCTGACGTACTACGGTGTTGGAAAGGTGAGGAGGGGGCCAATCTAATTTCCAATTACCGATCGGCGCGCGTCTTGAAAAATATGCGCTTTCCCATGTTTTCAGAGCAAAAAAAGTGAAAAATATATTATGAAAACCCATCAGGCTCCTCAGTAGGCGCTCTTTACGCGGAGCGAGTTGAATTTTCCTTTGGAGTAAGATTTTATCGCGGAATCGATTTCGCTCAAGCTCGCTACAAGAAGAAAAAATAATATGATCGGTTGTTATATGAGTAGTTCGACTTAATGAAAAGCGTGGAAATACAGTTATATTATTCATGACCGATATAAAAAAGCGCAAAACCTTTTTGCGAAGGATAGATGAAAAATGAATTAATATTGTCTGTGAGTTGGAAAATATTGAAACGATTACCGGCTCCAATTTCGTGTATTGAATGTATTAATAGTTAATTATTTTTATTTTATAAGTCTTTGAAGAGGTTTTTAATTAATTTAATGGAACTAATTAGTTCGATCTCTACTCAATTACGGAACTTTGAACTTAAAAAGGCTTATTTCTTTTTGGAGATTTCAATCTATTTTTCACGTTCGTTCTTTGTAAAGAAGCGTTGTTCACTTTCGTTGGACCGACCCCACATTTCACGCCGTTAATTAACATGCCAGAATGCTTTTTGTTTTGCTTCTAATGCCGTGGTTTTCTTTTTTCAGACTATTTCTTACCTGTGTGCTTAATTTATAGCACACATGTCTTTTTTTATTCACCGAACTTAAACTGAATGCAACATTAGTTTCTCTCCCATTCAAAGAACAAGAACCGGATCGAATTTCGTTATGTATTATATATTTCGACTGCACAAGTATAATTTAATATTATACAAACTTCGTCACGTTTATTTATCTTAATTCAGATTCATCTCGTTCGAAGATCCTAGTTAATACGACGACTGACTCAAAACGTCACAACACTTTGAACAACCAATCCGAGTGACAGTTGAAGCATTGACATTGCAGCTGCGCTTTCGAACTACGAATTCGTATCGAGCACTCCGAACTGATATGACCATATTCTCAAAGACAAACAATTTTGTTATTTTCGATACATTACCCACAAATGATTTCAATCCTGTTTTCTGCATATACATACTTTTCACTATCTTATTTTTTTCCCAAAACGTGCAATTTTCAACTATCAGACCCATTCCGATTATACCACTGCAATTTTTCCGGATCGATCGTGCGGCACAAACTTTCACAGAGTCTGCAGATTACGCCGAGACGTGCTCTCGTTCCGAACCACCCCCAACCCACCAAAAGGCACCTAAGGGGTTGCCGGAGACGCGCTAATGAAATTTACACAACGATTACCCGACAAGTTAAGCGGCGGATGATCGTTTGTTTGCCATCCTCGAAATTGTCGATCAGAACACCAAAGGCAGACGAAGACGTCGCGCTTTGCAGCCTTCGGAAAATGCGATGCTTCCGTCACTTTTGTGAGTGTGCAAATTTTCAGGAGGAGGGTAAACTTTGATGATAGTGTGTGGTTCTCTTGAATTTCGTACAGTTTTAATTAGTTGTTTATTTATTATCTAGGGAAGTCGAAATAAATGTTTCGTTACTGAACATCTATTGTGGAATATTTCCGTATGAATGTGTGTGTGTCGTGTACATGTGGGCTGCTTTCACTAGCTATTTATTACGTCGTTGTAATTTCACACCCTCGGGAATGTCGCATCTTTTCTTCACTAGGAGTTCCCCTGTTATTTGTTTTGTGTCGCTATTTTGGAGATTTCGCCCTCGCGATCGTTCATCATCTGCCGAAATAGAGCCGATCGCGTTTCTACGCTGTACAGTTAATTTAGTACGAAAAAATAACTGGCTTATTTATGCAGCGTCACAAGAAAATTGTCGGGGATGGTTTGAAATGCCTATTTAACTCCCCGTTTTTATTTTTTCTAATAATATTTCAGTGTTTGAAGTTGTTGAAGTGGGTAATACGATTTTTTCAATGTAAAAAAAAATTACTAATGTTTTTGTAGGAATTCCCCATTTTTCACAACACATGCATATGTTAATGCAAAATAATTCCAAACCCGAGCGTTACGACCGACCGTAAACCGTTAAGACACGAGTAATTCCCCAGGGATTGTTGGACTTGAACGATCATCAAAGTGGAACGTTATAGTGGCTTAACGACCGGGAGAAAGTGCACCGTTAAACCGCGCTCGCTTTTAAACGCAACGTTATTAACTGTTGAACTATTGTAACGCCGCGTTGCAACCCGCCGTTAAACCGCGCAAATATCGTTTTTCGCCATTTTTGTAGTTGTTTTGTGCACAAAACTGAGCCCGTCCGTCGCCGATGGCAAAATCGATCGCCTCTTAAAGGTTCGCGAAGTCGTTTATGGGCCATTTCATTTTTGCGCGACCCATCTCGCTTTCAATGTGCGCTTCTATGTTATCTATCTTATTTTATGCATTGTAAAATTTTTATTTCGAAATAAAATGAAATGCATATCGAATGTTTTTTCAGTATGTTTTTCGATATTATAATATTCATTCTAGAGTGAGTGTGATATCTTCAACATTTTTGATAGACAAGATAAAATTATCGCTATTTTCGTTATAGACGATCATCCCCCATATACCTCCTTTTTGTCGCCAATTTTACGAGCGTTCATATTTCGTCGGTTTCTCCCCGTGTGTTTGCCATCGCCATTTCGGCTTACGACCGATAAAATATTCATTTTGTCATGTTAAATGGCACGCGATGCAAGCGAGAAAGTATATAAAGACACCAACCTATAATATCCAAGTGGGACGGGTAAGCAGATTAAGAACGAGACGAACTTTCCGCCTCTTCCTATAAACGCCTTTAGTCCTCTTTTAGGTAAAGGTAAAGGGCGGCAACGGGAAACTCGCGCCGAAGTTGGCAACCCACTTCGGATATTATAAATCAGGACCGTCGAAACTTGGTCCTGGTATAGGAGTTCGGGTGAATGTCAGTCGTTGTCCTTTAGCAAAACAAACGTTTATACGTGTGGTTTTTGTCGTAAGAGTGGACCAGGTTTTTGTGCGTGAGACGGAAGTGGTTAGGCGATTTAAATTTAATGCCTGTCACATCACTAACTGAATATCGTGCTGTTAAACGTGTTCTTAAGCTAGGTTTTATATAGAATTTATACCGTCAAAAAGAGAAAAGATAATAATAGTATTATACAATATTGCGATTCATAATGTACACCTTGTTAAAATATAATAAATTATAACACGAATACTGTGTTATATCACCAATATCTATTAAAAGTTTACTTCGAAAGATTTAATCATTTTGTAATTTCATTTGTTACAGGTGTGTTAGGCAGCATGCGTCTGGAAAACTAGAACATTAGCGAGAAAAAAGGTATGTTTCCCATTATTGCAGCTCACGCATTTCCATTTTCCCTACGTAATATTGCTAACCGTTTAAAAAGTCGTTCGACGGTCACATCAATCTTTTTTTTTCATCGTTCACGTGTCACAGCCGAGCGTCGAAAATTTGTGACCATTTTATTATTTCGCGTTTTTGTCGGATTATCAATCATTTTCCAAAACAGTTCGGCTTTTAGCGTTCGGACGTACGAAAATCGCGAAATGCGATTCCGGTACGTTTCGTTTATTAAATATTTTTTTCGCTAACGATTTTTTTGCACGGCCATCATCATGATTGACGAACTCGTGATCAAGATAATGGACGAGATCGTACTTACATCGAAACGACCATCCTTTCAGGCGGCACGCGAAATCTCAATTGAATCAAGAACGCTCACTTTGCAGCGTTATCAGACGTCGTCGCGGTTTTATTAAATATATATTACGTCCCAATTTTGCAATTTAAGCATTGATTTGGTAGATTGAAACGATCGGCATTTTTATTTTTGGCTGAAGTGTGCGCTTGTCACATCATAAATCTGTTTAGAATTAACCGACCCCATGTTGAAAAACCGGAACAGTTGCGTCGTATCGAATGTATTTAGGGTGTTTTTGTGGATGGGATTCCCCTAGCTTGCTGATTTAATTTCGGCTGTCTTAATCTCGAAAGCGAACCCACTTCTCGACGAAATTAAACGGAAACCATCTCGTCGATGTTCATCTTCCCTCGGATACTGTATTAAATTTGAAATGGAATATGATTATATTATACTACATTCGAGTTTCGAAAAAAAAATTCATACCTGAGAAATCTTGACACTATTCATCCTTAAACATTCTCTTTATGTTCGTATTTTATAAAGGCGCTAGATATTCGGTTCGCTTCGAATTTTTGCTCGATTTCCACCGCGACGTATCCAATACACGTCACGAAAATTGTCTTACGCGAACCTCCAGCGGAAAAACCGTAAGGGACGAGATTCGAACCGAAATCGGCGCGCATAAATTAAACGCACGCTCCGCCCGAAATGATTTATGCCATCATAAAACACCGAAAAGTATTCGCGATGCCATAGAGATTCTTGCTACTTTGTCAAACTTTTCCACTCTCTGGCTTTCGAGCCTTGAAATATTCGCCCTTATCGGCGGGGCGGCATCTCTATACGGGGTACGGCCGCGTTTTGCGTAATAACATCACGACTTTGCGTGCCGCGAAAGCCTTTTTTTGTATTTTTCGCATATTTTATTATGTGTGTTTGCGGGACGTGCGTGTGGGTGTGTGTTTGCTCTTTGACCTGCGTGGTTGTTGTTTTTGGCTTTGATGGAAATTTTTGTCGTTCGAGTGGAAATTGTAATCGTTGTTCTCCAAATTCGGCGATCGGCTATTTTGCCGTTGTTTTTTATTCAAATATTTTTATTTGTGTTTAATCTAATCTTTGTTAATCAAAAATTGGTTTACGTAACTTCGCGTCGAATATTCATTTTTTTGTGAGACTTTATTGTACAATTTGAAATTGGGGTTCGTTTCGAATTCGATTATCAATCAAACGCCATAATCGTGATAACGTCAGGATGTCAATCATAATAGTGGTAAAAACGTGGCACGATTCGATTATATTTCGTATGCGTTACGTAACGATTTCGGGCATCGAAACCCCATTAGACAATATTAAGTTCTCGCACGAGACCCTCTAATTGACCTAATGGGTAATTTATGGGGTTCGGCGTCAATCCTGCGGCGACACTATGCCCCTACCATTGGTTGATTTACGGAATTAGCGAGATTTATGTCCGTGGTAGACAAAAGGTTAAAAAGATTCCGTTTTTGGAGACTCTGTTATATGTCTGCGGCAGTCGTCATTGACATTTCTTGAAGGAAAAAAAAAATATATATACGTACTTGTCAAATAAATTCATTCAATGTAGGTTTTACTTTATCGCAAGTGCGGCTGGCTTCTATTCAGTGCTAAATATAATTCTCTAGATTAATCAGCACATTGAAATACATGTTCTGTTGTAAGGAATTTGCTTAATGTAGTGTGCACTAGTAGGTGGAAACCCGGCTTAAGGTCGCCTAATTCGCTAATTGTCCAAGAAGGTTCACCCTGAAGATTCCCTTGCAACCTTTTAATATGGCTGGTGAGGTTGACCCTAGGAAAATCTGGCCGTAAAACCTTCATCCTTATAAAATATTAGAACGTGCGTACGCAATCTCTAATATTCAAGATTAAAAACGTGTACAGAGTTAATTAACGTTTTCGGCAAAGAAAAAATAAATCAGTGACCTTTTCATTCTTCGCATCTTGATTAATAATATCGACGAAAAAATATAAATACAAAAAAGAAAAGCGAATAAACAGAAAAGGAACAGGTACCTCTGTTGCTTACTTTTTCGGGACAGTTCGTAAGTAAATGAAAAATTGTCGGTCTGCGTTGAAAAGGAGAAGCTCTACGGGAGGGTGAAAATTAATGGAAAAAAAGGAAAAGACATTGTATCGAAACTGGGTCATGGTTTCGACCAGGGTGTATTTTACCTGTCCCTTTTCTTTCTGAGGGTATAATACGGGGATGTCTCTCACCTGACTATTATTTACAAAGAGCGGTATTCCGGCAATTAGTTACCCGACGAAAAACCTCTCCGTCTTAGATTATTAGAATTTTCTACTGGCGAAAAATCACCGTTGAGATCTTGGTGCGTGTGACAAATTTCAACCCTTTTCCTGCGACCGGACACAAGGAAACTTCGACTCTAAGTTTATATATAGTATTTAAATTAGATCGTATCGTAATGTTTTCTGCCTTCTTCCTAAACACGATTTCGCAATTTGTTTTAATCTGAATGTTCTATACGTGTTTCATAGTAGCTATCATAAAATTCTGTATGAAAGGGGGATTCTTTTGATGATTTTATACGTATTGAATTTTTCTACATCTGTTATATCTTATGATACGTTTTCATCAATCATCCGGTAGTATTTACATATTTCTCTTCTTTGATTTTTTTATATCTCGTAAATATTTTTTTTTCGCTTGTTTGTATTTTAAGCGTATGCTGTAAAAATGTATGTATTTGTTTTATTAAAATAAGGCTCCGCAATGCCGACACGTTTGCGGCAAGTATTTAAAGGTCACTCGTTAACTTTGTATTACGCCAGCGAGAACTTTCCGAATAACAAAACGAACGTGATCTTCATTTTTATCTGCAAATATTCAGAGGAGACCATCCACGTTTCTCCAAACGCAAATACATAAACAAAAACGTACTATTCTGTATTATAAAACAGTGCTTCTGAATACGAAGTGATTTCCGAAATGAGAAAGTGTTGTATTTTTTCGTTTGCAGCAAATATTTAAAAATGTATAATTTTAACGTTTCTTTAATTAATACGATTATTATTCTGTACGCATTTGGAATTCATGAAAAATCTTAGTTATTTTAGGCCCAGAACAATATATTATATTTGTCAGTTTGTTGAAAATCATATAAAACTGATTCTCATGTGTGTATTTTCGAGAGGAAATATTTGAAAAAAAAAGCACTCGCTATATGAAAATGTTTTATATTATTTTTTCAATGTTTTCGCGCGCATATGTCACGTCACTTGTCGTCGATAATACACGACGCGCCGTCAACCCCCTATGAAACGCGGTTGATTGATTGACTCGCATTTTTTCCCGATTCTCCCCTAGGGGTTGATCCTTCCCGCCCAATTAACCGTCCCTAGTGTGTCCCTTCCACCCCGATATGTGTTTTTTCGGGCGCCAGAGATACGGCCAAACTTTCCCCGTAGCGGCTCGTAATTAACACCCCGTAAGATACGGTAACGGCTCGAGCGTACACACATTTATATGAAATATTCATTAACCGGAGGGCAGTTACGATAAGCGAAAAAACCGAGCAGATTAAAAAATTAAAAATTACGACCCTTGGCGGATACGCGCACGACCATTATCTCTCGCAAAATTAAAATATAAATATATTAAAACGTGTAGTGTTTATTGTTCGCGGGTCGTTACAATAGCGGAGAGCGTTTAAGAAAGTCGAATTAAAATTTCGCGCTATTGTCGGCGCCGCAAAATTTATTAGCCCATTAAAGACAGTTTTAACTTTTCGCGGGGTTTCTCGCCCCTTTGATCCCTTTTTTATGTAGGGAACGGGGTCGTGCCCATCCTCCGCTTCGGTTTCCCAAAAAACAACTGGATATAATTGCGATTCGTTCTTTTGATCCCGTAATCCTCGAGGCCATGGTTTTAATTATCTTCATTGCTCGTATATTTTACTTCGTCAGTGTACGGACCTGTAATTCGGTTAGCGTCGAAGGAAACGAACTCTGAAAAGGAAAATGATGGAAAAAACCACGATAAAGAGACAGTGAGAGTTGCAATTTCATCATTTTCCTTTCGCTAATCAAACTCGGACGAAAATGGCCCGCGGTTCGCCGATACGTTGTTACTTCGTTAATTCGTCGTTTTAAACGTCTTTCTTTTCTTTACAAATACAGTATAAAGATTTATTATAAAAAAATATAATCTTACAAAGGTCATCCGTTATTTCAAAGATCAACTTATTTCAGAATCCAATTTATCCTTGTAAAATGATTTCATCATATAAAATCGAAAAAAATTATCTTATATGTATATATTTTTTTTATTATTCATAACGACCGGTCAACTTTCGCTGCGACAATTTTTCCCTAAACGCATTATCGTCGTCCGTTTCTACGACGTAACAGTTTACGCGCGGGCGAAAGTGAGCGTTACGCTCTCCGAAGCGCTTTTCCGCCTCACGCGACCGGAAAACTCCGGGAAATTAGTTTACACCCGCCCTTTCGTTTCCGTCCCCCCGCCGACCGCTTTTTCGTTTTTTTTCCCCCGCCGACTTTTCCTCCCTTTTCACACTCCGGCTTGTCGCGGAAATCTCGTCTAGGAAAACGAGTTTTGCGCCGCTCCGTCTCGTACTTTTCGTCACTTTCGGTTTCGGCGAAGGCCTTGTGGCGTGCCACTTTTTGAAATTTCGCGTCGCGTGGTCGGTCATTTGTGAATTCGCGAAATGTTTGAGCGTTTCAATTTCATGCATTGTCAAAGTTTCGGATTTTGTGGATCGAGGGCGCTATCTGTTATTTCTCGGTTGAAATCCTTGAACTTTGGTTCATCTTTTATATAGCGTGTTGACAACTATTAAAAATAATAATAAAAGAATTGTCCTTTTTTAATTCCGACTTTGTCTTTTGAACTCTTTTAAACTACAGTTGAACCTCTATTATCCAGATTTATTAAAAAATATTATTTAAAATGGCTAATTTTACGATTTTTTTTTATTTATGTAACACGCGTTCAAAAATTTACGGGTGTGTAACAAAATTATACTGACTCAACTATGAAGGTGTTCAAACTAAAACCTGATAGGTATTTTATTTTTAAAATGATCTTTAAAGCTTATAAAATGATAGTTATGTAATTTATTTTCAAAAACCATTGTTTTATAATATTAAAATAATTTGTTTAAAAATTTTAAGTTAAAAAAAACATCACACATATGGTCTTAATCTACGTGTATATCTTGTCATGATCCTCAATAGGGCGTTCTGGTTATATTTGGTGAAATATTGCAGATAATAACATATTTTTAAGCGAAAAAAACTCTAAAATAATAATTATTTAAAAAAATATATATTTTTGTATTGTTAGTTTTCAAGTATTAAGCCATAGAAGTTTAATTTAAGTAAATCGAAAAAAAAAATTGGCATGGTATCATTTTCTTGGGAATCGATAAATATATTATCATGGCAATTTTGTGTTATCTTGAAAAATTCCGTCAGTAAGTATTAAATAAATAAAAAAAAAATAGTAAAAATAAACAGACTGTAAATATGTTTAAAAAATACTTCAAGGTAGTAAGCATAACTATGCATACCGAAAATTTCTATAATTAATATCATTCAATTTCTTACAAGATCGTATTTTTTATTTTTTTCTTATTTCGATTATCCTAATTTTTCGCTATCCGGACCATCTCTATTCCCTTTTAATCCGAATAATTGAGATTCACCCGTATCTACACATAGTTTATTGCAACAATTTTCATACACTTTTTCACTTGAATAATTAAAAACCACACATCCATTTCATACGATTACGTCACGAAACTCGAACATAAACACACATCCGTCAACAAAAACCACATCGAGCATTCACTCCACACACCCAATCGACACGAAACCTTAATCGTCCAATTTCCAAAACGTCCTCAGACGCCCATATTTCACACCCACGCAAAGTTCGGCCATCCGCGGCAATAGTGCCAGGTGCACTCTTACCTTCGGCCCTATTTATCGTATGGCTTGCATTTCGCACAACAATGGCCTCGCTAATTATAGTCGAGCCTTCCCCGTGGTAAGTGGTGACCCGACTGTGGAGGTCCGCTTAACTCATCCGTGGAGTGTTGTTGTTTATGTGACACCCAGTTCGGCTATTGGCGAAGTCGAGAGTGGTCGTATATATTTCACGTGCACGCGTATACGCCCATTCGTTGCACTCGGTTGCACTGGATTTATGCGATTTTGTTTTTAATGTTTTCGGTAGTTTATTTTTTTTTTAGTTGTAGATTTTATGAGCTTTTTCAATTTTTAGATTCTTGGAATTTTAATTTTATCGAACAATTACTTTTAAATATGGTGAAATATGTCTGTTTCGATTTTCATGTTTGATGAATTTTTGAATTATTGAGCAGGTTGTTCGTCTGAAGGTCGCAGAATAAGTTATGTTGACTTTATGTCCGTCACTAATATTTGTACATATATCGAAACGATACAAGTTGTTTCGTATTGGGATTTCAAAATCGATTCTTTCGTTTGTATAGAAAAAAATTAGCTTTTTTTTTGAGTTTTGGTTGCGCAAACATAAAAATGTTACCATTACGTAGTAAAAGTCACATTTCAATCGTATCGAAGTTTCCCCTGACCAACCCTATCGTTTGCGCAACCCCTAGCTTTTGTACAAGAGCATATAACAGTCGAAGTTAAGTGACGGAATTGTATGAATACACTATCGTATTTACCTTATGACACTTTTGCAACATAAAGAACACTCAGCCTCGTACCTCTCTCTTTTCATACAAATACACACATGTGAGGCACGCAGATTCAAAAGTCACACAACCACGACGAATTATGTTTGGCCACCTATTCATATTTCCATAAGTTTAAGTAAAGTATAGTTTATATTATATTTTCAAAATTTAAACTTTTACAATATAATCTACATGTATATAAATCTAAACAGAAATTATCTTGTCATTTTATCATATAAATACTTTCCATTAACTTTCAAGTATTTTAGAATTAATTACGACGGCGTGGTTTTGAAATAAAAATTAACCATTGAAAATTGTTACTTTTGATTCTATACACCTATATATTTAGATACATATACACACACTATATTAAATATAGCCCTCACGTATGCGAACCCTTCGCGCGTTCTATATTCGCTTTATGTGTTTCTGTGTGCCGGGTCGGAAAAACCCGGTACGCGAAACGGTGGGGAATTTTCCGGCTTTTCGCGCCCACAAATATAAATAGTGATGTTGTGCTCTTTTTTCGGGGGAACTCGGGGAGTTTTTCCCTCCCAACACGAAAAATGTTTCGCTCACTGTCAAAACTTCGGCGTGCCACGTGTGTGTGTGTTTGTTTGTTTGTAGGGGGCTCGTTTTTATTGCGTTTTGAAAGTCGCATAAAAATTTTGTGCCCGGCGTTGAAGCGTCCTAATTAGTAGCGCTTTTTACCTTTACTGCGCAATATTTACGGTTGTTCTTCACCGCGTACCTTACACATAAATGCTTTTAATTTTGTGTTCATTTTTTTTTTTAATTATTCTGTGACGAAATTTTTGTAGGAAGTCGAAAGTGTCATGAATTTCCCTCTTTTGTATACAAGTATTGTGAGTGGTTGTTTTTTTTAAGTTCAAGCTTAAAAACTTTTGTAAATAAATTAATGAAAAGTCTGTCAAGTTATCGAGATTGATATTATATAACGATATTTCAGTAATAAAAACGAACCGTTACCGCAACGTGAAATTTTCAATCGCTATTGCCATAATATTGAATCTCAAATTCACGAAACTTTTCGTGAAAAAAGCGTATAGATTTATTTCGCATTTTGAGTCTGAATGTGGTGAAAAATTCACGTTTTCCTACTGACGATCGTTATTTGATTCTCGTTCGATTCATTTTTGTTTCGGCAAAAAAATTTATGTTCGTTTGAAATTCTTGTTCGTGCAATTATTTTTTCATACGTTGAATATGATTTTGTATCGTTTTTATTAATGAAATTGTATTTTTGGATTGATTGTATTATTTATTTATGTTATTGGATTATTTTTCAAGTTATTCAGCTTTAACTTGTAATATATATTATTATGAACTTATATTTCTTTTTACGCCAGACACGTAATATGTTTTTTTTAGTTATGAATACAAAATTGTATATTTTTCTGTCAGAGCTGGCGTTTCAAATCATTATCTATGTCCCTAATGTTTGCTTAATAAATGTCAAGATTGCGTTCTTTTGATATCTTGATCTCAATTTTTCCACGCCTGGAATAATATTTTACTTACAAATATTAAAGAAACTTGAAAAAACTTTACTTTTCCCTTTCAATATACATTATGTAATATTTCTGCGTACGCGCGCGTAATTCGAAATAAGGACGAAAGTTCCAGCTTAGCGGCCGGGAATATTATGGGCGTGAATCAAATTTCCATAAAAAGGTAAACAGACAAATGTCCCGGCAATTTTTTCCCCGAGAAAGCCTTCTGGGAAATCTGCGAGGCGCTCGCGCACTTTTTTCCCTCCACTTCACCGTGTAGAATCTGCGGACAAGCAAATTGACTTGCTGTCTTTGCGCCGACAAGGACTCGCGCTCCTTGCACACACACACACGTCGTTCCCGCCCACTGGCTCCCCCGAATCTCGACGATATCCTTTGACGGGCAGAATTTATGGCAGATTAGGAATTATGTGTACCCGGGGCAAGGGTGAAGAGATGTGGGCGGGGGCGGGTGGACGCGATGCTCTCTTGAATTATCGCCTTGAATAAATAAACTGGGGAATTCGGCCGAATCTCGAAACGATGCCGCTTTTTTCCCGTTCCTCGAAACATTTCACGGTGATATATATATAGCGAGGCTCTCCGCCCGTTTGAGAGTCCTGTCAATAAACAAACGATATGGCTTGTGAGCGCGTTTCTGCGCCGCCGCTTTGCTATTGTTATCGTTTTTTTTCTCCGTTACCATTTTCCATACAAAAGAAATTCGATGAGTATTGGCGAAAATATTCCATATAATTTTTATTGTTAGGAAACCATTTTTCTTTTACGTTACGGTACTCGGGAAGGCTTCTTTTATTTTCGGAAACTTGTATTTTAAGTTCAATACTATTGTTATCGATTTTTTTATTATAATATATGTGCGTTATAGTTAATACGGGAACCGGGGACGGGAATCGGGAACTGATGTGTGCTGAACCCGTGAAGACAACGGTAACAACGGGATAACGGTCGCAATTTTAAGATGAAAAAAAATCCAGTATTAAGAGCTGAAGATCAATCAGGATGATAGATCTTCGACTCTAAATGCCGGTCAGTCGGGTTGACCCCTGACGGGGGTCAACCCGTCATAGGCCAATCCGTCAAGGGTCAACCCGTTAGGGATCAACCCGTCAGAGGTCAACCCGTCAGAGGTCAACCCGTCAGGGGGTTAACCCGTTAGAGGTCAACCCGTTAGAGGTCAACCCGTCAGAAGTCAACCCGTCAGAGGTTTAACCCGTCAGGGGTCAACCCATCAGTAGT
Source organism: Hydropsyche betteni (assembly GCA_028571205.2). Classification (NCBI taxonomy): domain Eukaryota; kingdom Metazoa; phylum Arthropoda; class Insecta; order Trichoptera; family Hydropsychidae; genus Hydropsyche; species Hydropsyche betteni. The sequence goes on along the minus strand of JAOXNN020000053.1, from coordinate 1,936,378 downwards.
CAACCCATCATGGGCTAATTCGTCTGGGGTTAACCCGTCATGGGCCAATCCGCCAGGGATCAAACCGTCAGGTGCCAACCTGTTAATCATATCAAGCTGTTATAATACAGACTGGCAGAACAACGTCTGCCGGACTCAGCTAGTAGTATATATTGGCGATAATTTTTACTGACGTGCACAATTTCAGATATTTTTTATGGGTTTATACAAAATCGTGCACATCCCATACAAAATTATAACATCAAAACACTTACATATATTTTTTCTATATTGTACTTTTTCTACAATACAAAAAAAAATCTAATATATATTTTACATCTGTTGAAATTTTTTTTAAAAAACATTATTTATACAAAATAACGACGCAAAACGAAATAAAGCCTCCCATCGAATCGCCGCCGGTCGGGTTTTCGGGGGGTCGGTAATCAGTGTTTTGTGCACGGTTTGTCGGCCTTTATCGAAGTTCCTTCCTTCCCGCTTTTTGGTCGGAACGAATCCGCTAAAATGAATTCGGCTTATCAACAAAGCGACGGGAAGTTATTCTTCGGCCGAGCGACGCCATCGCGGACCACCCGTGGACATGGGCGCACCCCTAATTATCCTGCTCCAACGAGCTCTTTGTCCTTTTTGGTAAATACGTGTGCAATGTAGCCTCCCTAGAGGTGGTATCTTGCTGACGCAGAGTCGGGTACTCGGTGCAATTTTCAGTTTTTAAGCGTCCTTTTTATAGTGGTTATTTTTAACTTTGCGGTTGAGACGCCTGTACGTATGTCGGTTAGGGATTTGTCGGAGTCGTTTTGAAATTCTGTCAACGTCAGTTACACGCGATTATATAAATTTAATTATTATCCAATTGGTGTTGTAGAATTGGGACGGCGTTTTTGTGCGATTGCGCGTTCGGGGTAAGGAAAAAGTCGAAACGAAGACGCGTTACCCTTTGATCTGCGTTTGCATAATTTCGTAATTTGAATTCAAACATTTCTTTCGGCTACGGATTTTACATAATCTTCCGCCGTCGACCCGCCAATTTTTATTTTATTTTCGTGGATTAGATTAACCGGCTCCGGAGATCTGCGTCTCGGAAATAGAGTGCTAAATTCCTCCTTTTTTCCTTTTTGGGTATTTAATCTGGCCGAGAATTGCTGGCGAATTTTAATTTCATAGCCTTGCTGTTTTTCGTGTATAATATATATTTTCGGAGACTTTCGGGACTCTTTACGGCTTAGATGTTGTTGCTTCCTCGTGTTTAAGTGTTCTAATTTTCTTCTTTTAATACGTCGTTGTAACTTTGTTAAAGAGTACGTTCTGACGGTTGCTTATCAACAGGGAACATTCTGTGTAATTTTTGTTATAAATTTTTTTGAAAAGCTTTTCAAAGTAATTTTAATATAATATTTAATATCTGATCAAATTCGGTATCGATAATAATTATTCGTGAATTTAAATAGAAACATTATCAGGAATATATTTCCTACGCAGTTTATATTAATTTCCGTAGTTTAAAAATCCTCGATAAACAGTTTTGCTTTCATAACTCACCTTTGTGAAAACATTATACTCAAGCCACCTTTAACATTTTTACAGATGTCTTCATAATAACTTCAATATTTCAAATTGTATTTTTTATTTTATATTGAATATCGATTTACGATTACTTTTTAACGTGTTAGTCTACCCATTGAGCCATGCATTAATTCAAATGGGCTGAAAACTACCCTCGACAACTCTCTCGGGATTGTTTCGAACTTTCGGGAACGTTTATCTTTCGAGAAAAAAACTCCCTTTTTACCCGCCTCAAAAATGCGAATTATGGTTAACGTTAAGCTCGAGGATGTCTCGAATATTTTCCGCGCTATCAGCTAAACTTGCGTAGTCGGGATTTTCACGGATTTCCCTTTTTTACACGTTCTTTTACGAAAACATACATCCAACAGTATTCGCTTTTATCGACTTAAGGCTGTCGAAAAGGCGCCACTAGATATATTCAGATTGTTAATCTGGATTTTGAAAGCATTTATTTTTATTTAAATGAATAAATCGTTCGTTTTAGGCTTCCGTCTCCTGGCGACTGTTTTCCGTATTTCCCGACATTTACGAATTTCACGGTATAATTCGGCTATTTAAATTCAGGATTTCGCGTTCGATTTTTAGTAATCGCCCTACCTCTCCATCTAGCGAATTTATATCTTATTTATGCATTTGAAATTCAATCCTGAAACTTAATTTCGGCGCCCGCTGATGGGAAGATAAGAGAAATTAGGAACGCAATTATTCGACGGGCGTCGAAACACAAACAAATTTCGCGTAATTAGTGTTTATTTTCGCCGGAATTTCCGCCACCATAAAAGTCGAACGTTCGTTTGAGTAATTTCGGATTAAAATCGCGACGAAAACATCAATATTTCTAGAGAAACAAATGCGTATAAATTCTTTTCAATAGATTTTCGTATTTGTAAAGAACGGATATCCTTTCGCGTATATGTGTCGACGAAAATGTTCAATACCTTTAATGGATGCTTTAACAATAGACGTCAATTTTTTTTACTGCATTTTCAACAACCCGAAAATATTTATGCATTATTCATTAATTACTGATTGAGTCGGCGAGTTTATTTTGTTTTTGAAAACGTTTTATGTTTCCTCGTTCGTGTTAATTTTCTTTTAATTTAATTAACAATCGAGAACCGATACAGCGCCGAAAATAGACAATTTTATTTTGTATCGCATTCTTTGCGATTTGCAAACTTGACTCTTTTATAATTCCAGTCTGAAGGGAGGAAAAAAAAAATTGATGACCGCCGCGATTTCGTTCGACGAAACATTTGGCTACAAATGAGCCGTTGCCTTCGCATGCGCGAAAAACGATCCAAAAAAGAGCGGAAAACGTAGAAAAATCACACAATATCCGAAAATGCACACCCCCCCCTGACACGTAGAAAATCGCGTACACAAACGTACCGCGAAAAAAATGTAGATCAGGAAAATTGCTTTTCGCTAAGGTTGACTCTCGCTTTTATAACGCGCGCAAGCGTCGAGAATTTTCACACGCCGGTACACATTAATTTCGCGCGTTCAAAAAAAAAAAAACCGCGCATACGTAAAAGTAAAATGAAATAATATAATGAAAGCGTAGCGGCGCGTTTTTCGTTTTCATTTTTACCGGTCCGTGTGCCGTCGTTGTGTCCTTCGCGTGGCCGGGGAGCTGAAAACAATTGGTTTTTTTTTGTCGTCATTACGTGGAATTAACGCCGTTTGAAAATGCGAAGCGCGCATCAATAACGCGAAGCAGGAGCGGTTTTCAGAATCAGGCGTAAATTGCAATTTTCACTGAAGCAATCTACGGTTTTTTTATGTTTGCCGGTCACGTAGAGGTCAGTGTATGTTCGATACTTTGTTATTTGACTTAAATCGATAATATTATATTATTTTTTTGCCTTTAGTTTGATATCACTGTTTATTTTGTTGCCATTCAATAAATGTGTTATATTTTTTTTCTTCAATATATCAGAGTACCAAATTTACTTGAGTATCTTTCATCCTCCATTGAATGTGATTTCACCGATTCTGAAAATTTTTATCTACGAATTTACTTTTATAGAAGTACATTTTTTTTTAAGTCGAAAACACATGCTCATACCAAGTGCACTTCATAGAAATTGCAGTAGGTTTTTTCCATACATAGATTTTAGAATCTCATTATTTTTTCTGCACACGGTGTATCGATTTCATTTGGCGAATGCTCCCTATTTACATATCGATACTGCGCACGCCACGATGTGTTTCGAATTTAAATTACTCGCAATATCCACATGTTTTTCTCTATCCTTTGTCGGCATATAAAGTGAATATCCAATGACTTTGCCTTAAGCTCCAGAAGGGTCTCGAAAACCCTCCATGGTGTCCTCAGCACCACCGAAACATCCCTCCAGTCGAGCTTTTGTGGTGAAACGCGTTACTGAACATTCGGCGACAGATTAATCACCCGAGACGAACAATTTTGTCCAAACATTCCGAATCAAGTTGATCCATTTTTATTGAAGATTTAAGCGTTTAATAATTTATTTCAAGATCAAAAATGTATTTATTGCTTTTAGCTGTTCATATTTTCTTTGAGATTTATTTGCTTTAGTGAAATTATAATTAGCCCCTGAAATGGATTCTAATTATATATGTTAATGAAATAAAAATTAATGAATATAATCAGTGAGATACTTGTGTTACTGCGGTCTACCGATGGGCGTAAACTCTCGCACATATCTCGCATAGTGTATGGGATGTTTCGGGCGTTCGTCCTCGGATGCTTTGCTAAACTTCTGGATTTCTTGTTATCAAAACTTCGAATCCATATTACAAGCATGTAATCCTAGCCGCGAAATTGCTCGCGAAAGGGCGTAAATTAACCCCGAACTTTCGTTACGGTCAATGTTTCCCGTGCCCGGTATGACTTGAGCATGCGACCGATTTTCAATATTATCGTGCTTTGAAGAAAATTTTCTCATACTTTTTTTATATTTATGAAATTATTTACAGTGAAATTGAATATTCATGTTCGTATATAATATGATTTGAATATGATTTTCCATAATTGCATCAAAATAAGTACATAAAAAATTTGAGAAAGTGCGACTCAACATTTTTTCAAATTCGATTATAATTCTTAAAACCATTAGCTAACTGAAAGTTTATAATTCGTACAGACGCTGATATTATATTTATAAAATTCTTTCCACTACGATACTAAACAACACATTCATTCAAATAAGTGGACATCTTCATTGCCTGGTTTCTTTTTACATAATTAATTTGTGTCCGCTTTTCCGTTTTGCGTTATCCTGGCAAGGCTTATAAATAAAATTACGCCATCGTTTTCCCTTCGGGTCCTGGCCGCGAGATGTGCATATTTCGGCCTTTATATTCTGCGCGACTCCCTTTTTTATATTAGGCAAACGGGCTCGTAATAAGGGTTTAACCCGCCGTGAAAATCGAGCCATCAGCATAAACGGAACGTTTACGTAGTTCTATTATAATAATAACGCTCGCCTTCTCCGTATACGTATGAAATTTAATAAAAGCAATAATATCACCGTAGGATGATTCCTTTTTCCGTGACTCCAATTATGGCCGTGTGTAATTTGACTTTATTCCCGACAGAAGGGGTGGATTTTCGTGGGTTTGTTGCGGTTCGTTAATATGCAATGTTCGGTGGTCGTATTCAAATTTATTATGGAAAATTCGTCGTTCCATTATATGCGGCCTATATCAACATACACTGAAAAATGATATTTTATAATTATAAATAGAATTTCAGATATACATACATATATTTTTAAGAAAGATTCTCGCCAGGAATAATCCTATAATTTTACAAATAATATGAGATTATATCCATATAATAATTTATTTATTATTAATTTTTTATACGTTGATTCTTCTGATATATTCAAATTCATTATTGTCAAATTGTATATTTTCAGAATCTGAAAAATCAAGATCGCGGTCGTTTTTTGTCACTATTTTCCAACTATCGAAAGGGCACATAACCACATGTATATATTTCGTGGAAAATGTCTCTCTTATCCCTCGGTAATGTGACCGACGCACATTTTTCCCTTCGACACACTGTATCTGAAAGGGGAACGCTGAACGTTGGAAAAGTTCGCATCCGGCGAAAGGCGGGTCGTATCGGAGGCGGTTAGTGCTGGTAACGTCTTTACTATGGAAAAAAAATACATATTTTCGTATGGGATCTTATTTGTCCGCGATTCAAACTTTGACACGAGATAGCCCGCCCCTCAGATGTGCTCGGGGATTTTCAACCCTTCGCTGGGCCTTAATGGATTCCGATTTTTTGACTTTTATGCGGCTCGAATATGTTATTGTGTTGTGTACACGTGTCAGCTTACGTGAATTCGATTTTGGGTTTTTCTTATCTCGAAAATGCTGCGGATCGATTTTTTCATTTTTTTTGCAATCGCATATTATATAGTGTAGTTCGGTCCTGTCTAAGAACTGAGATTACGTATCCTCATTGGATATTCCGAGAAATGGATTAAATCGGATTTGTCCATGCAGTTCTCTTAACGTAAGTGCATTTCGAAGTAATACGATTATAAAGCGGTATTTCGTATTAATGTTCATTATATATAGTATCAATATATCTTCAACCCGATTAGTCAAATCTAATCGTACATAATCGTAGTATGAATTAATTCCTTTGGTATTTGTAATAAATCACCGAATTTGGAATGATTGTTTCGCGTTCGAATCGGATTTCACGTGTTGAAACCATTTGATTTTGATTGCGTGTCTTGTCGAAAGTCCGCGTATTCGGTCGATTGATCCCAATTGAACCCTATTGTTGACTGCAACAATGCACGTGAATCGTTCCTGTGTGTATTTGATGAATGGAAAAAATATATGCTATGCGCAGAGTCAATGTAATCTAATTAAAGGTATTGAAATGTATCATTTCCTCTGTAATCGAGTTGGAATGTACGCAATTTGGTTTATCGTAAATATTGTTTTTCATACAGAAAGAATTAACGTTTGAGAATATCGAATGTGGAATATCATCTCTATTTCTACGCGAAGTGACTTGAGCGTGTAGTATGTTTTGTATTTTTTTAGTTTTTCTGTGAATATGGTTTGAAATTAAATATGAAAAAAAAACCGAATAATATAGTCGATACTCGTATATCAAACTGAAAGATATGAATCATGCCTTCTTATTACTTTCCATTTAAATAAATCATGACAATGTTGCAAATATTTCATTATTATACCATACTAGAACATGACAAATAAAAATAATCGAATTCTTTTATGAATGTTAGATTTACAGAGTATTCACTCTTTGATATTTGAATACGATATTTTGTATGCGTAAATCATATTATAGATCTACATTCATACAGCTACAATTTAAAACCGTTCCGTTCGTTTTTACGATTTTCCATAATACTTCACATATTTTGAACGACATTGTTCAGAAAAATCCGCAACTTACCATAAAATTCTTTCCGAATCCGTTCCCCGTCAATATTTTTAAATAACCGCCGTTGTCGATGTGTGTTTTCCGCGGCGCTTTTCGCCGATTTTCATTTTCCGCGTTCGGCGCACATATCTCGCATGATTTTACATTGTTTTATTTTCTCCGTTCCACCTTCTACTTTTTCTTCTCTCGCACGCGCGTATCTACTACACATTTTTTTATTATTCCTTTTATTTTTACGCGAGAGACACTCCACTACATGAGAGCTCCGAAACTCGGGCGACGCGCTGTCAAAGCTTTTTTTCAATCAATCTGCCCCCATCGCTCCGAGAATCTCTGTATGTAATATATAAAACAATAACGCTCATATTATACGTATGGAGGAGTGCGGGGTGGGAAAGAAAAATATTGTTTCTCTCATTACGTCCGTTATTATATTTCGTTCAATATTGATTCCTGTCTCGTCTGTTGGCCGTTTTTACGGCGTCCGTGCCCATATTGACTCACGCCCTTCTCTATTTATACAGAACGATTCCCTTTATCTTATCCGCCTTGCTTGTGGATATTCTCTTGATAACTCCGCCGTTAAATATTTATCAAGTTTTATTTTTGTTTGGTTTTACATCGGACCATTCGATAAGTCTCGCGACTGTCTAAGTGGGTCGTCTGTAAAGTTCTGGATTTGTCGAGTCTCGTCACAAACACGTGCGACGAGTAATCGAATACGAAATTACCGAGTTGTAATGGAAGCCGATTATGTTCGAACATTTATTGTGGTATTAAACTGATTCGAGTCTCGAGAAGTGTTCGAGTTTGATATGTAAATTGTTTGATTTCAATTGTATCTAATCTGTAGGTTTCTTTTTTTGCTTTCTCAAGAAGACGTTCATCATGAATTTTGAAGTTTAATTCGCCTGAAAAAATATTCATAATCCTTTGTTTCCAAACTTGCAAATTAAAAAAGTTGATTCTTTTGCTGAAACGAGATTTGCTTTACTCATTTCATACGTCAACAATTTAAATGAATAAGCGAACGTTTCGACGATGAAATAATAAAACTTTTTTAAAGCGAATAAATCTTTACTCAAGTTATATACAGTGAGTTACGTCGCATGATGTACAATGAATAAAAAATATTTGCGCAAAAATTTCACTCACCATACGTAGATGTTTCCTTTTTCATTTTAGCGAATCTCGCATACACACACGGTTATGTTTTTCTCATTATTTTCTCAGCTCGCGATCCATTGGAAATTTTCTTTCGACGTATGCTTATTTTTTTCACTTTTATTTTTCGTTTCTTTTATACAAAGTTTTCGCTCGGCTTAATATTTGCTTTTGTTTTTGTTCCAGGTGAGGCTTGAAAACATATGGCGCATATGCGAATTTCAGACCAACAGTAATAGTGGAAAGGTCAGTTCTTACTGTACCAATAATGTAATTTTTGGCCAAATTGGATACGGTAATGTTGCGCGAAATGGGCGTAATACCAATTTGCCAGAATGTGGGACCACAGCATTAACCATAGTTGATCCTTGACCCACTGGAGCGATTTTTCTTTTTGATATTATTAATTTTCGCTTTCGCTCCAGTCACGCCCAATTTGTTCAGTTTTAGTTCAGATTAGTTGCGTGTTCCGAGCACCTTTGAAACTAATTTTTGTGATGTAGCATAAATAAGTTAACTATATATTTATTATTCACGCGAAAATCGTATGTGAATGAAGTTCAAATATCAATAAAATATTTTCGATGCTATCCGAAGTAAATCTATTACGAATGTTTTCATGTTATGACGGGAAAATAGGATCGCGTACGGAATGTAGCTTTTCTTGACCTTTTTTATTATAAGCACTTTGTTAAGGCTTCAAACAAGTAAATAAAAGTATTTTTACGAGGCGAATATAAAACAGAACCTTCTAAATTAGTGTCGTAAAAATTCATACAGTACCTACCTCTCTTCTTATTCTTCTTTTTTTTGCTCGCGAGCTCGGATCATTTTTCTTCTTTTTGCTCATTTTGGCTGTCGTCGGAAAATTTCCATATGTTTGCGAAGGGCACTTGTTGAGCGGTTCCATTATAAAGTTTTCTCGAGGAGTATAAATTTTCCAGATGAATGGTTATTTTTCCGTTCGAGGAGTCACCTTTCGCTCGCGTGTTAGTACGCAACGATAACGTTCGACGCTTTATCATATCAACTCTAAGATAATCTTAGTCGCTACTGACAAAAGTATCTCTACCAAAAAAGCCTTAAAACTGGTTCTATTTTAAAACCTTGTATACGCCTCGAATTAACCGTTCGCAGAAGCGAACAAAGCCAACGAAAAGAGCTTTTCCTCTGCGATTTGAGATTGGCCAAGATTTTCTCGGCGATCCGAGAAGTTTCGCAGAGGCTTCTTCAACAGACAAACGTTCGGATGGCAACGGGACCTCTTGTTGCTTTTAAATTTGAAAGCGAGCTTCGGACAGACAGACAGATGCGTTAATTTAGCCGCTTCAAAGGCCCCCTATACTATCGGTGGGAAAAACGGGCGTACCAGAAATCCGCTTAATTAATTACTCGGCGAAATATACTCCGCTTTTGTCAGCGGGAAAATTTATTCTTTGATATATAGGTACCTTTAACAATTTTTCCGCGTCTTGTTTTATGTGTGTTTTTTTTGTGATTTTGGTATGCGGGAGTGCGTCGCAACAGTCGTTTCTCGCTTTATTCCGCAATAAACGTGTAATATGGACACGAAGCTTTTTCGCCGACCTCTGAATGGTAAATTAGACACGTCTGTGCATGTAATGCTTTCTTTCTATCTCTTCGCTGCATTAAATAGTGAGATTCGTCATATTTCACGATATTCATTTTATATAATAGATTTATGAATCATATGGTTGCTTTTATATTTGTGCATTCTTCGTTTGTTTTTAGAAAATCTTAATTTTAAAATTACGTTTGCTTATTTTTGTATTAGATTCTAGAAGTAATTATCATTATCAAGCAATTATCAATTATTAAGAAAATTTTAAATTTTTGAAACGTTATCATATCAATTTTCAAATATAAATACTTTCCGCTCTTTGTTTTTTTTTCTTTAACTAGCAATATTTTGTATTGAATTTTTACAAAAGTACATTTATTCATTTCGAAAATAAAATTTTCCGGTCAGATTCCAATCACAATCTCGACTGAATGAATCTCGTCGCACGACCATAAAATCGTCGATCTTTACGACGTCGACTTCAGAACTATCTATCCGTTTGTCTCTCAGGTCAACTTCGACAGTGGGAAACTTTATTCGGACCAGCCTTGATCCTTTTCAGACGCTGTAGGCCAGCTTCGTTCTCGCTTCTGAAAACTGAAAATCGATCTTGAAAGTATTGGAGGAACGTCCGCGAAGTATCCTCGCTTCGAACGCGCACGACCGTAATTCACGGTTATAACATCTGCTCGAATTTACGATAACTGCCGTTTTACTGCCCCAACATCTGTACAAGAGACTGTCGAAGCTGATGATCTCTGACCTCAGTTTCAACTGGCACACACTTTTATCGCGTAAAATTGTGCCCTTAATGTAATTGTCGTTTCCGACCAAAAACAGACCGATTTTTTTGTGAAAAGCCACAAAATTTCCAATATAATACCGCTTTCTGTAATTTGTATGAAAATGAAAAATTGAATAGTTTGCACAAAGTTTAACTGGGAAAAATATGCTAACTTTGCTGTGCTAGAATAAAGTTTGTTTTAATGTGCGCGGTCTGTTCGCTTCGCAGATGCGCAATTAAAAAAATATCTCGACGGAATAATAGGTTATCCATTACCAATAGGTTTTTCTTGGCTATCAGAATACTTTCTAGACGTTTTTATTGAAAGAAAGCAGCACTACGTAACCGGATAAGTGCGTACCTGAAATAGAAAATGGAATTCGGTAAATAGTGTTTTGGTATTCGCCATGTGTTCATCGTCTTGCAGGGCCGTTCAAACAAACGGATACAATTCGAAAGCTGGACATTATAAATAGTAGGTAATTTCGTCGGACGTAAACCATGGACGTTAAGTCGATTTATAGGCGTATAAAACCATTGTTTGTATTTACGTATCGGCTTATTTTTAGTTAAAGACTGTTCGAAAATCTAACTATTGTTACATCGGAAACATTGCTTGGTTTTCGTAATAAATCAATCATCAATATTGTAAAATTAAATTACAATTTAGCATATATACAATGTTTCAAAGTATTTCGATTTATGTGATTTTCATTGAAACATTTTTATCGAATATTGAGTCAACTCTCAACAATGCATGGTGCATACGTTTAAGAAATCAATTTTTATCCCTCAACACGAAATTGTTTCGAAAAACCACCTTCACACTCACCGCAACGCTTCAGAAGTTTACTTAGCATAAAATTCTCTGCGAAAATCCGCATCGCCGAGACGCCGCATTTTTCGCACACGCGCTATAAATTAAATTTCACACACACCCCGCACCATCCCCTCGTCCTCTGTATAATGTAATAATGCGTATTACGCACATCACTATTACATATATTTACATATACGCGCGCGGCCGTGCGAAAAGAAGTGTTGTGCGCGCGGCATACGTTATAAAGCGCGAATATGGAAACGCGTTGGAAACGTATTAACTTTTATTAAACATTATTTCCATTTCGCGCGAATTTTCGGCGTGCCGAAAATTTATTCGCCGGAGTGCTTTCCGTCACGCGTGAAACTTTAAAATGGGACGCCGCGTTCGCTTGTTAATTCGCAAAAATTGACACCGGCGATGTTACGCAGGTAGTGTTCCATCTCGGTCGTTAGCGGATCGTGCCGTGTTGGGAATTATTTTTTTTTTGTGATATTTTATCTGAAATTTATGTACAGTTCGTGGTTTTCGTTATTCTCGATGCGCGATGGCGAAAATGTCTGGCGTTCATACAATTTCGGTTAAAATTGGGGCACCAATTATCGGTCCGGAAAATAACCCTATTTCCAAACAAATTAGGTATTTATCACAATAAATATTTTTTAAATACAGGTAGTCCTTGACTTACGACGGTTCGACTTACGACGGTTCGCACTTACGACCGAAAAAAATAATATAATATATTTTTTAATTAATTA